>JAPQRN010022220.1:0-17063 GCA_037367275.1 Coranthus polyacanthus | reverse complement strand
CATTAATTTAAAAAGAGATAATAATATCAAAACTTTAGTTCACAGTTCATCATCGTGTCTTTTTTTATCAACAATTAAAAAAGTCACTTTTTATTGCCTTATTTCCCTTCTCATTATGCTGATTGTGTAGTGTATCTTGTCATGTCATTCTGTGAACGTTTGGCCTTTGATCATATGAAGGAGTTTCTCTGTTGGTAAAAAGTTTATTTTTTGTGGTTACCTCTGTCCTGACTTCTTAATCCTAGTTGATGCAGTCTCTGGTATGTGTGATGCTTATCATTATTGCATTACTTACCTCTGAAACATGGGCGGTAATCAGTCAGTGTAACAACATTTTTTGCTTTAATCTGCAGCAAACAGATAGCTTTCTATTAGTAATTTACCAATAGCCTGTGGATAACTGTTGAACCATAGCCTCATGTTCTGATTTCCGTGTAGACAGTTTTAACCAAGTTATACAAGTACTGCTGCATTTTCAAGAAAACTCCATAGCATTTGTTGTGTTATGTCATTGACCATTACTAGCCCAGCCCAGCCAACATCCAGCAATGCTACAATACTATCAAACAGCCAGAGGGGGAATAAGAACAGAGTTATGTAAAGTCTAGCTAACTGGTAGATATGGGAATAAACAACCCAGCTTTACTCATGTGGAGAGTATGTGGATCAATTCCCACAAAAATGGCACTGTCCCTGAATGTCCTCACACACCAAGGCATTCACACAAATACCCCACTCTCAGATACTACACATAAACATACACATGCATTCACATTTTCTTTATTCTACGGGTATATAACACTTTGTAGTTATTTACCGACCGGAGATAAAATGACCAAGGCATTGTGGCGTACATCATGATGTCCACATGCTTCATTCTGCACAGCTTTAACAACCTTCACTGTGAAACAAAATCCTGCTGCTGTACACTGGATCACGTTTGTGTTGTCTAATAATTGAATGCACTTCAAATGTTAATACAAATAAATGAACATCACAGGGTCTAGCCAAAAGGGCTAAATGGGTCAGTGTGAAGCCTGGCCTTTCATGGTTTACCAGTGTCGCACTAATTATCATCCCAGCTCTTTAATCTGTGTTTCTGATTGAAGCTCAGTGCTTATTAATGACTGTTATTATGCAGATGGGAATGGTAAATTTAGACTAACAGATTCTTTTGTTTGGTGTGCACTCCAGTCTATGAAGCAAATATTGAGTGGTATACAGGCTACAGTTTATATTGTGTTGTTGGTTCTTTTGCACTTCTCAGACTGTTCATGAGAACAGCCACCAAAATACCATTTTAAAGATTCACAACCAACTTTAAAAAAAAAAAAAAAACACTCATTAGTTCCCATGTGCCATCAGGTTCTCACTTTCTCCTTCACTCTCTCTCTCCCACAGTTCCCTACTTATTTTATTGTCTGACATATGGCAGCCAATACTATAATCAGATTACCCGATACGTTCTTGCAAGGTCATATGAAACTGATCACTGCAGAGCAGGAGTGTATTGCCCCGCTCTCCCTGCTAACTGTCATTCAACACAAAGTGCGCTGCCATTGCAGCATTGTTCCACCCAATGAGGACAAGGGCCAGCTCTATTCACATAATGAAGTGGATTCTGCCAGAGCTCTATTTCTTGTGCTATTGCTCTGCATACCACTTAGAGAGAACACAAAGGTCCTTCTCTTATAATGCACCATATAACGTGTTTTCTTTAATAAATGTGGCTACTATGATTCTCATGCTGTTGGGAATCTTCAATGTGAGCAGCCATAAAAGTCCCACAATTTTTAACATACACTCACAGAGTGGACTGAAGCAAAGCTAACCAAATTTACTCTCCCAGTCAATGGCCTGCCAGGCCCAATGAAAGCACTCTTCCCTGTTGCTCAGCTCTGCATATCCCATCAGACTCCAAAACTTCATTTCAAATGAGTAATGATGACTCTGTGAGCATCCTGTCATGCTACATTTCTGCTGTGGCCCTCTGGGCCGTAGCAGTCTCCCTGAGTTTCCACTTGTAGCTACCCCTGCTTGAATTCTGGTACTTAGACAGCTGAACCAGTCAGTCAGTCAGTGTGCCTCGCAGCCTCACACAGCCAACAAGTCTGTGTGGAAAAACAGTCATGACATGGGCAAAAAAAGCTGGTTGATTTATAAATCCTGCATTTTCCATGATTTATGTAGCAGTCTATGATCCTTCTTCTTGGCCAGAAGTGATGAAGTGGGGTGCAGATTTACTCACATGGCCTAGTTCTTCTATTTTGAATGATGAGGTTATAGATTTAAGTGGATAAAACCGGGCATTGGGCTTACTGGACAAATCTGTTTGAGTGCCTTTAATAGGAAAGATAAACTGCTCTGTGGGATGATGCAAAACAGTCTGGCAATAAGTAAGAGCGCTGCATTTGTACATGTACTGATGAAGACGATATTTCTGTATTGTTACTGTGTATTACAGACATAATCAAGCTGCTGCTTGTTTGTAAATTAGAAGTCAGAATATGTGTCTAATCTACTGACCAGAATAACTGCCTGTAAGTTTTTGAAATAACTTTAATGTAATAACATTTAATACAGCATCTACAAGGCTTTCTTTGAACACTGAATGAGTGATGACCAAATGACATGTGGGTGTCGCGAGTGGTGTTGTCATTAATCTATCACCACTCACAACACCCTCCTGTCAGGATCAAACATTAGATGGTCTCTGAGATGCATCAGTGTTATAGTACAGCACCCGTGTTTGTGTTTTGACAGCTACTCACTCACACACTATGATTTTCTCTGTCAAAATACTGCTCTGTCATCGTCTGCAGGTTTGGACAAAAACACCTGTTGTATACTGTATGTACTGTAAATGTTGGAAATCTGAAGTCTCTGGTGAAGTAGATTGGCTTTACTAAATCGCAGTGTATTATGCTTAAATGCAATATTTAGTGAAACAGTATTACATTATGTTGGGATGATCCAGTTTGTAGTGCATGCGTTTTGTCCAGACAGACTTTAGGTTACCCAAAAGGCAAACTTAATCCCATCCGCCCCATGTGTTCCTTCAGTTATGGACACTGTGATTCAGTCTTGGCTTTTAGAGCAGCAGAAAAGGAAATTAAATGGAAATAAGCACACAATTTTCCTCAAGGCCAGTGAACTTAAACCCACTGTGTGTGTAGTAGTAGTAGTAGTAGTAGTAGTACGAAGTAATAAATCAACTGCCTAATTGAAAAAAACAGTAGGTTCATTATCTAATGCATTTTAGAGTTGATTCATTGTATCTGTTTACAGTCATTATTATTATTGTAAAAGCAAACATGTGGCAAATTTGATGAAGTTGTGATCATGCATGTATTACGGTGAAAAAACGTGAAATAACTTGTAAACGCTGCAGCAATCACTTTAACGTCTACATACAGTACAGCTGTGACATTAGCTTCACTGCAATGTTTGTCTGCAGCTCTGTCATCACCCTGTCCAGATGGGGGCAGTATGAACCACTTTATTTAATTAAATCACTGGCTGGCTGTTAATCATGGGAAGCATAGGCACACATGCACAGGCAAGTCTTCAAGATTATTTATAGGAATAGGAAATATGTTTTGGGAGCAATGAAGTACCATACAAAACACTGCCAGTAGTTCTTTGCTTACCAATTTAGTACTTTTAATAATTTGTCTGCTTACCTACTTTTCAAAAACCTAAGAATTACAGAGAAAGCTGATTCTGGTGAGTGGTTTCCTTGGCCTGACGCAGGCTTAATTCTGTATTTCTGGAACAGTCCCAGCCTACAGTCAGCAGTTCCCACTGCGGGACCGTGCAGAGCAGCATTATCATAATGAAAAGTTATTAATCTAATCCTACTTTTTTTCAGTTACAGATAGCTGGAGGGGCTGCAGGCATTGCTGTTGTCTTATAATGACTGATTGCAGTGAATACTGAAACTGAATTTCAATGCTTCCATTTTCCAATGAAGCCCCCCACCTGGTTTTATGTGTGTGGGCTCTCTAAATTGAATTTAAAGCATTTGGCTGACACCCAGACTCTGAAGCTGTCCGTGTCCTTAACAGTCACACTTGGACAATAATACACAAATGGTGTACTGTATACACTGTGTAAGGATACTCATTACGTCATGGGTTATTCTAGCAGTTTATTGAGCAGGAAGTGATTTGCATTTCTCAGTTTCCACCTCATAATTCTGACTAAACAAGGTGTTATCTTACAGCCAAAGGAAATTCAGGTCATGAAGCTTGAAGATCTGTACCCTTCCCCTTCTGACTCATTCATAGTATATTATCTCCTCTCTCAACCTCCTCTTCCTTTTCTCTTTCTTTCACCTCACTGTCCCTGCCCCATATATCTTAATTTGAACTTTTACCCCATCTTTTATTGCATAACTGATTCCCTGCAATGAACTGGCAGCTGGGATAGACTCCAGCCCCCCTTGTGACCCTGAAAAGGATTAATTGGTGACAGAAAATGAAGGAATGATGAATGAATGAACTGATTCCCCGAAGACAGCGAATGTATGCATCAAGGCATCAAAGAGGAGACATGTTTCTGTGTACATATGAAGTAGTAAAAATAGCTCCTCTGTAGGCACTTAACTTCATGCCATCTGATTTATTCAGGGCATAACACGTGAGGAAAAGGATCAGACTATGCCTGCATTGAGTCACTGAGCTGTATATACTGGATAAAAGGCCAGATTCTCCAAATGATTCCAACCTCTTTAGCGTACTGCAGCAAAAACAGCACAGAGGGTATAATTACTATTGGAAATTTAAGAGACCAGTCTTAGTCATGCAGTGTGTGGTATGTTACAGGGATAAGCTAAGTCCAGGCTCATGGCTTCACAGTAAATGACACTGTGTACAATGGCCTGGTCAGGAGAGGGCAGTCCCTTCCAATCTAAATGAAGGTTAAATCCTAAAGATTGTGGGCCTTTGGATGACTGAACACACAGGCTCACACACATACCACACACATTTCTGTCATTGTGTTTCTTGTTGTACAGTAACAGCGCTGACCAAAGTCGTGTACCGGTTCCATTCCAGTGAGCATTAGATGGTGGTATTTGTTTTATAATCAGGCCTCTTCAGACATACTGTATTTCCTTATTAGATCAGTGTGGCTTGCTGCTGGAATTGATGATGGGAACAGGACTGGCTAAGAGCATTAAAATAGCTGTGTGCCCTCAAGCCTGCAGCTAAACAGGGGTCTTGCTCACTGCCTGTTTGATGCTAAAAGATTCTGATGCCTGCTTTCTACCTCGTTCAAATTTTATTACCCATGCAGGTTACAACAGGAAAACAACTTGCCTCACTCAGTGCTGCTTATTTAGCTTTTTCACACATGATCACACCTGTTATGTTGTTATGTGGGGTGTTGTTGTAATTATTCTATCTTATTATTCCTTGCACAACAGTGAGCATTAATTACCCTCTGGCTGTTTGTCTTTATTTGTGTTTTTGTAGATGATTCCCTATTGCGTCAGGATGATATTTGGATGCTGGATGGTGATGAACCTCAGGAACCCCTTAGTTGTGTTCCACGCCCAGATCACCTAGACTTCTTACGCATCACACCGCCGGAGGATGACATAATCGGGGACACTCCCTACTATCCCAAGTTGGAGTGTACGGTAAGGGCCCTCAAACACGAGCACCACAAGTATTTAAAGAGTGGTATTAGCTCTAAACCTGTTTTCACACCCAGAGCAGTGCACCGTGACACTCTTTGTTCCCTCTGGAAATCGTAGGGATTTCTCTCCACTCGGGCATTTAATCACCTGATCATGAATTCTTGGAAATGGATTAACGTGTCATGGATTCTAATCTGGAGACAGGGGTCCGTGGCCAAAACTGACTGAGATCATTCCACATAAACGTCTCTCTTGTTCAGAACAAACGCATCTTTTTAGGATCACCTTTTTAGGATTATAGTACCAATATTTTAACGCGATGGAGGTTATTAAGTGTAATTAGTGTCATTTCTCTTTGAGCAGACGGTGCAATGCAAAATATTTTCTTTGCCACAGGTCACATGACTGAAGTAATCTTACTATACAAGATGTGCGTGTTCCAAAAAAATACAAGCCTGCAACAATCAGTGCCTTGTTTCTTTCCAGGTTTTGGCAGTCTGTAAATATGCAAATAGCAAAATGCTTTTAATTGATGTGCTAGTGTCAGACAGTTCATATTCCATTATACTGACTTGCAGAGACAGCGCTTGACTTTCATGCCTGTGGCAGATGAGGTACATTACTGGGTGTGGTGTTAGGTGGGTAGTGTATCTGAGCAAGCCACACATTGTTTTCCCTACACACAAAGACCGCCCTGGCTGTAAGCATAATCGGTTAACATACCAGTACAAAGGGCATGCTGTACAGAATTAGGCGCGCTGTAGGCTACTGTTATGAAAATGCCTGCCATCTCACATACGTGGCATCTTCCATTTTCATGTAATTCACCCCAATACATTGTGCGGCTGTACCACACACAGCACATAATTCAAAACAAACACTTTCAAAGCAATACTATAAGCTTGCTAAAAATATGTACTTATTTTTCTACTAATTTAAGATCTCTAAGTTCACATCGCAGTCACAGTAGCCTATGATGGTGTGTACATTATAGGCTGCTACGTTCCCTCAGGGGATTTACTGTGTGTGTGTAATATCACCCCTGCTCTTACATAACACAGTTCTTCAGCTACAGAAGCACCCTCTCTAGGCTATGTTTTGCTTTCTTCAGATGGGTGCAAAAAACACATCAGCATCCTAAAAAGAGAGTGCAAAGTGTACGAGGAAAATTTTGAAAATGCTTTGGTCATTTGCAAATCACGCTTTAAATTCTCCTTTTAGAAGTGTGCATTTTTGGTAGGTCCAGCTTTGAGTGTGCTCAATCAGGCAGTCTCAAGGAATGCACTCATGAAGGGTGACCTTTGGTTGCTAACAGCAACCAGTTGAAGAATGTTGCATTTCCTTAATTACTTTTCTGAGTTTTACCCATAAAATGTATCAAATATAAGATGAGGATTAATCAATGAGTGAGAAAAAGCTTTCAAGGTATTCCCTTTTCCATAGAGATTTTCTTACTTGTTCCACAATAATGTTAGCTTATAACCTGTAGCTTTTTAACCTCATAGAAAAACAGTGTCCCAAATGCTAACACCGCCACGGTATTTCTACTGTGTAAATCTCAAGTGTATGTAGGTATTCATGTGCAGGTAGGTAATTTGAAATGTCTTTTTTCACAACTAAATCATTTCTATTAAGCCTGTGTCTGTGTGTATATGCTGTCACATAGCTTGCTGTTAGCATGTTAGCATATTAGCTACAGATGTCTATTCCCAGACGGACTAATCAGGTACTTAGCCCTGTGTTGCAGTAGCTTAGCTCGCAGCTTAATGGTATAATGCTGGTTTACTGCACCACTACATCTTTCCAACTGACCACAGACTCACTCCACCTCTGTGTTTACTCTCGTACCTCACCAGCCATTTTAAGGAAGTGAGCAGAGGTAATCAGACACCTGTGGTGTCGGCCGCTGTGAGGTCCCCTCCCAGGAAGGGAGGGACCTGAACAGAGGCGTCCCCAGACTGGGCAGACCAGTGAAGCACATTTTTTCAACCTGAAGGGTTTTTCTCACACTACAGCTCACAAGAGTTTCCTGTAAACTGAGATAGACACACTAAAAGAAGACAGACCAAAACTAGAAGAAGAGTTTGGTCATGGACTCCAGATTGTAAACCAGCACACAGAAGAGGATAACTCATGTCTCTTGGATAATACTACTTAACATGTCGGAAAAGTTGGAAATGATTTCGTGAAAGGCAGGTGAACTCTGTTCTCCTGCTCTCCCAGGGAGATTACGGGAAGATATACTTCCAGCCTTTGAACAGCCTGACTTGCATCATCATGGGAATCATGCCTGCACAGAGGAGACTGTATTAGTGACAGTGAACAGTAGTTAACAGTGGTCTTTGTGATGTAATGGAAGTCTATTATATGCAACCTGTTTGTCTTTAAACAGAATTCAGGATAGTGCTGTTATACCCTTCTGGAGAAGGTAAGAAGAGCTGGGGAGATTTGGTCATACAAAGGCCTTTTGTTCCTGGCCAACGGCAGAGGTGGAATAGGAGCAGCTTGGCTAACTGGAGGTGGGGAGATGAACCTTTTGTGACATTTTCAAAGGACCCTTTGCAGAAGCTGCTTCCTAGTTTGGTTTACCTCTCCCAGCTCTTAGCCACTAAGAATTAAAATGGACAGTGAAAAGAATCCAGATGGACAGGGCAAGATGCCCACAAGTTCCTTCCTCAATGTCTTTAGCAATTTGTTCACCCGGGATAAGCCTGCGTGTTCAGACACCAAGTCTGCAGTGCTAACATCTTTTAGGGATCTGTCAGATGGTGAGACTTCTCTGTCTGAAGGTGCTCACACGACAGCTAGTGAAAGCAAACTCGAAGGGAAGGATGATACGCCTCTGGACGATATATCTGCCCCCTGTGATTCAGAGCGTGGGCCTGTAAAGTTGGAAACTTTCAACAAGTTTATTGATGGAGTTAAAGCAGGAGCAGGAGCCACATCTGATATAGATCTAGTCCAAGTCACTAGGGTAGAAACATATAGTGACACAGAAAATGAGGATGAGGAGGGAGTCCTCAATAGCAGTCTTTCAGAGAAACCTTCCAGGATCAAGGACACTGTCATCCCTGAGGGGGGAAATAAAACAGTAGGAAATGGTGATGGTGATGAACTTGGAGATGCTGCTGAGGCAGAGGCAGCATATCACGCACCTGTGTTTAGAACTCATAAATTTAAGGAAAAGTCCCGCATAGAAAGTATTCTATATTCAGGCAAGTCTTTAAACAGAACTGACTCGGGGCCACTTCAGGCGTTGTCGGTTTTCAAACAGAGAGGTGGCAGCAGTCCCAAAAAGAGCTCCACCACTATGAGTGAGGATGCAGACACATTACATGCAGGAGGGAAAAGTAGCAATAATGTGGCAATAGATGAGAATGAGTATGATTGCATAGACTGTTCTCTGCCTGTTCCCTCCATCATCTCCGGACATTTATCTTTGGAAGCTACAGGTCTCAGTGCTGCCACAGCATCTCCTGTAAAAGAGAGCCCAGATAATTTACAGAGGGGGGATGAGCAAAGAGCTGAAACAAAGGAGAAGATTGAGGAACTTCAGTCTAGCCAGATACTGTCTTCTCCTCTCTCCAGCTCCAGGACTTCCAAAGTCTCAGTTCAATCCTCTTCCAGCTCAGACACACAGACGGTCACTGGTGCTATGACAAATTCGGAATTGAAAAACTTTTCAACTGCAACTGAAGAGGCCGCAACTGTCAGTGAGGAAAGTTCAAGTCCTGGCTCGAATTGTGCAACTGCTTCAACATCACCTGAAAAAACGATATCACCTCCCGCACCATCCATTGCCCCCTCCTCTGCCTCTCCCTCCTCATCCCCGTCCAAGGGGTCGGGGCTCTCTTCACCTTCCTTCCAAATGCCAGCTCTCTTCAGTGGATTGCGGGTGCTAAAGAAGGGAGCAGTAGGTGAAGACAGGGAGACGCTGTCAGAGATCAAGCAGAGGGAGAAGGACGCTGACCTGGCCCTGCTCAGCTTGAAGAAAACAGTTAACAAAGCCAAGCTCTTCCCTGAGCAGAAGACTCCAGTCAAAAAACAAGCAGAGCCCAAGCCAGTTGCAGAAACTAAAACCTCAGTAATGGGACAGCTCAGTCAGCTTCTTAACTTAGACAACAGCAATGACAGCAAAACGCCAGATGATAGCCAGGATTCAGGTCCTGAACACCAAAGAAAAAACGAGTCTAAGAATGGAGAAGAGGATGTGGAAGACAAAACGTCTGGCCCACAAGCCACCGCATCGCCACTTGTAATAAGGAAAACCACAGACTTGGCCTATGAAACCTTTAGGAGCATCTTTGGCCCCAAAACTGTGAAAAAGGAAAAAACAGAAGATGTGGATCTGGAGGCAGTGAAAAAGAAAATCAAAAATGACAAGGAAAATCTGAAGTCTATTTTTGAGCGAGGCTCCAAATCTCCTGTCAAGGAACCCAAAAGTCCCACAGAGACTAACGTATGTACCAAGTATTTTTTTACAGCAAAGTGTAAAAAATACAGCAAGCGTTGTGTAGATCCTACAAAGATGAGAATAGTTTAGTTTGATAGTAATTGGTTCTTTAATTCAAACTTATTAGTTTGTTACCCCTGCTCATATTATTATGTTTTTTCATTTTTATCCCAATAGACAGAGGTCACGTCCCCTACAGACAGTGAGGACCGAACTCCAGGGCGTCTGCAGGCTGTTTGGCCGCCTCCTAAACCTAAGGATGAAGAAGAGAAGGTGGGACTCAAGTACACAGAGGCAGGTAAGAATCGCCAGCTCATCGATTTCAACACAGTTGCCTGTATTTACATCTAAGACCAGGAATGCTGACAGAGGTTCACGTCAGTCAAGCTGTCAGACCTCACATTGATTAGCTTTGTGAACATCAGGGTTAACTTTGCAGTGTATCCTCTTGTATGTGTGCTTGTCCTTGATGTGTATCAGCAGTAAATCTTGAATAAAAGACAACAATCACTATCGAGACAAATCATGCAGCACACTGAGGATCAGCAGCAGGGTGTAAGATATTCCTTAAATCCATTTAAGAACACAGTGCGGCTTTGTCTGCACCTTAATGCTGCTGTTTGTGTGGTTTCCCTTTGTCATGGCACCACAGGAGAGCATGTGTGGGTAGTGTTCAACTAAAAACATTTAATGTAATCAAGAATAGTCTGGGAAGCTGGCCATGTTTGGCCCATCCCTCTACTCTACAGGTGTAATGACACAAATAGTTTAAAAGCCCATACGGCTTGGATGATTAAATTACAAAGTAAAAAGCTTTCCCTTCACGTCCTGGGTACAGTGAAACTGTGTTGTGCAGTGCAACAGCTGCTGTATGGTCTTTTTTGTTTTGCTTCAGAAAAAAGTAGTTAAAACTAGTGTAGATTATTCTGGTGATTTGAACTGCAGGATGTGGAATTTGAGAAGACTGTGAGCTGTATATATGTTCTATATATGTAGATAAACCAACGTGTGTACACGCACATTGTATATCTTTAAAGATCTGCCTGTTAATGCACATTAAGATTAATTTATGCCTCCACACTACATACAGTACTGATAGCATAGTATAACTAATGACTCTGCTGCTACAATCTCTGAAAAATGTACTTTTAATTGATTTTATTACTATCTAATCAACTACTCAGATTAATCTTTACAACAGTACAGTGTTAATTCATTGCAGGAAATTACTCACATGTGGGTTGATGATCTGTGCTAGTGCATCCTCCCCAACAGGATCATCCACTTCATCTTCATTTGATCATGTTAGTCTGTACTGTAAATAAAGACTCACAAATACAGAAATAGGCCAAAGCTCAAGGTCAAATTATTTAATAAAGCAAGACGAGAAGAATTACACAAGACGACAAACATCAATGTAAATGCGAGGTGTATTTTATCATTTTATGAGCTGACAAATCAATGCCTCTGTTTTTCATTTTAACTGAAGATGGAGTGACATGCTGTACATGCTGTAGTATAAAATCCTCCAGTTCTGTGTTCTCCAATACTGCTGTAACTTGTTCGGATCGTAGACAGGCGAACTGCAGTACGTTGCAGATTAACTTCCTTGCCTTCATCTTTCTTTCCCCCAACAGCATTTTTTTGTTTTGTGTGTTCTGCAAAATGGTTTGTTTTGGCTTTGACTTTAACCAGCAGTCTAATTCAAAACTGGTTGGTTGAGTTGTAAATATAGCCCTCTGTTGCAAAAGTGACCCTCCCTTAAAGAGAAATTTACCAGTAAGCAGTGCATCTTGATGAAAGGCACATTAGGTTGGTTGTGATTTAGCAAACAAACGCTTGAACCAGCAGATAGATGTGACTATCAAATGAATTCTGTACAGTTTTTATGAATTAAACAAAACTGCAAGCAGATTGAGTTTGTGTTGTCATACATTAGTCCTCGATCTGTCTACTTTCAGAGCACCAGGCTGCCTTGTTACAGCTGAAGAGAGAGTGCAAGGAGGAGCTGGAGAGGATGCATGTAAGTTATCAGATGAAGTTAAGTTATACAGTATTAAACAGAATAATACCAAATGGGAGATAAAAAGTTACCAATGTATTGAGGTCTTTGTTATTGCAGTTCACTGTCCTGAACACAAGGTGGCACTTAGTAAGCATGAAATGTATAAGCGCAGAGGCTCGAGTGGTGCAAGCTCTACTGGACATTTACTTACGACTCCAGTTCTCAGATGTCTGTGTTTTTAAAGGAATTGCGTATAAAATGTCTGTTGAAAGTACTTTGTTGGTTAAAACCTGTCAACCAACCTGTCAAACTAACCAACAAGATCATTTTAAAAGTAAATTTCCCACCAATGCATTTCACTATAGAAAAGTTTAGAATAATGCAAATGTCATCAAATTGGCAACATTTAAGTAAAGTATGAAAAATATGAAACTTTTGAACCTTCGAACAATTATTTGTGTTGGTCAAATGTGCTGACCTTTTTACTCTTTATGTAAAAAGTAAAACTCAGGTTCATTATTTCAATTATATAACACACTGATCAAACAGTGTGTTGTGTCACTTAAACACACTCACATTCATTCATCAAATGCAGAGGTTTGGAACAGAGTCAAACAGGTGTTTTTCCTCTGTCAGCTTAATCAAGAGGCAGACTGCATACTCTTGGAAAACCAAAATAAAACACAATTCCAGCCATGTTTCATAATTTGTATTGCTGATAAATTACTTTATGGACCGTTTCCTCAAAAAGTCTGACCTCAGAATTGGTTTCTCAATCTGTCTGCTTAAAGCCTTTAATATGACGTCTGCTTTTGAGGGACTGAAGCTGACACTGACGAACATCTACCGCACATCAGCCCACAAGAAACTGAGGGAACGTGCTTAATGCAATTTCTGAAAAGACATAAGTTAATAAAGAACATGTGTAAGATTCATTGCAAAACAAGACAAGAGGAAACTCTGTGTTTCAAATCAATACTTTGCTGAAATTGGATTGTTTTTCACTGTCTAAAATGACACGTAAAAACTAGAGTTAGAAGACATTTATTGTACAAACCATTCATTAGCTACAGTTGAGGGAACAATTTAATGGGGAAAAACTTAAAGAGAAAGCTAAAAAATAATCTGATTTTCCAACATCACACCCATGTTAGCCCCTTTAGGGCTGTAAACAGCATAGATCATTTTGGGAAAAAAATGTGTCAGTCTCCTAGTGCTGTAATATTTCAAGTAGTAAATTTATGTTTTTGTTTTGTTTGTTGTGGTTCTTGCTTCATGCAGTCAGACTTTGAGCTCCAGATCTTCCAACTGCGAGGTGAGAATGCTGTCACAATATCACACCTGGAAGGACTTATTGCCAAGATGCAAAGAGACAAGGCATTCAGCATGTGTCAGGAGCGTAGTGAGGTCCGCGATGTTGCTGTGTCAACTGCAGATGACCAGACACACAAGACCTGCCGCACTGTGGGTATCCAGACAGACAGGGAAACCTTCATCAAGACCCCTGAGGGTGAGAGCAGTCTGCATGCTCAAAGCCCGAGCCAGAACATGCCTAAAAAACTTAACTTGGACACTATCGGACTGAATCTAGGGGTTAAAGCTGAAAAATCTCCAGGAGGGAGTGGTGGACCTCCACCACCCCCTCCTCCTCCTCCTCCTCCTCCTCCACCTCCAGGTTTCTCAGGTCCACCACCGCCACCACCACCTCCACCATTGCCAGGCAACATGGGAGCTCCTCCACCACCTCCACCACCACCTCCACTCCCTGGAGGTGGTCCTCCACCCCCACCACCTCCTCCTGGCCTACCTGGGCTTGGTCCACCTCCTCCTCCCCCTCCTCCAGGCTTTGGCCCTCCACCTCCACCACCTATGGGGGGTTTCGGTCTTGGCCTGAAGGTGGAAAAGGCCCCACGGAAGCCTGCCATTGAGCCAGCTTGTCCTATGAAGCCTCTGTACTGGACCAGGATACAGATACAAGACAATAAGTGAGTGTAAAATTAATTCTTAAAGGTTTTATTTTTACTGGCCATTACAATACTTTCGCAGTTCTTCCCTATTGATAATCATAACAAAAAAGTGCAACATATAATATACAGGAATCACCGTTTTAGTTGCTGTGATTATGTCTCGCATCATCATTTTCATCATAACACAACAACACTCGCTTCTCACTCATACATTTCTTTGCCCTTAAACTAATTTTTAGCACTAGCACCACAAATCCACAGAGAGCCCACGTCCAGTATGACGTCACTTACAGTAATATTGGTATTTACCACTGCAGTGAGAACGCTGATGAGGATTTATGCTAGAATATTGAAAGCAGTAGTTGAAATCTTCAGAATGTTTTGTTAGCTTTAGTGTCATCTTGTTTTTGTGATAGTGATCGAAATCTGTTGTTTCATTAAACCAAAGTGTGGTCACACTGAAGTCCAGGACTCAGGATCTAATATACAAAGTTGCAAGTGTGAAAGAGTGTTATCCCAGGGATAATGAAGCTGGCCTCACTAGTCTTGGGTTAATGGGGCCGTGCTCCACTCCTGTTCATAGGGAGATCATAGATATGGTCGTTGCGCCACACTCCTTCATCTAAGGGTCCTTATGAGATACTGTAATTGTAAGTGGATTATCCAGCCCATTTACAGTGGTTGTGGTTTTTGCCTCTGAGTGCCAGGCTTCCAGCTTTATGGCCTTGTATTTCCATGGCTGGATTAGTGGGAGGGAAGCTGAGTTGTGGTTCACACTCTCTCTCCCTGGCCAGGACTGAAGGACTGACTGACTGCACTACAGCAGTTTCATGTCAGCTATAAATTTTACTGTAAAGGAGCAAGTTAAGGGGCATTAAATGGGTCAGATGTTTAACTTTAGCTGGATCAGCTGTGTGATCTCTGTTAATGGTGTGAGGTTCTGAGTTACAAGGGGAAACAGTATAAGGTTTGAAATGATGCCAGGTGTCTAAACTTAAGCCGAAGCACAATTTACAGTTGGCAGAATGCAGGACAGAGTTTTTTGGGAAGCTGCATGGAGTTTTAAGGGGGATTCGAATTCAATTACAGTCATAATCCGGTCAATTAGAAAGTTGTCTTGCATGGAAATATTTCTTGTGGTTTGGATGTAATTTTCTTTTCCAAGCTAGTTTCCTGCACAGTTGGATTTAGAGACAGAGACTGTTCTTTAAAGTAATTTTCCTCAGTCTTTTAGAATGGAGTGCAAAAATCAAAGAAGGATTTGGGGACAGTATCATTATGTCCTCAACAGAAAACCTCTTGGCTGCCCCAGATAAATACTTTCACCCTCATATTCTCATTTTAAATGGTCCCTAACTTTTGGAGAGATTGACCTGCAATTTACTGTGCCTGTCGACAACCATTTTATTATCTAAATTGAGCAAGTAATGCAGAGACAGTTGTGTTAACGTTTTGGTGAAGAGAAAAGTAGATGTGTTGGTAACAGCACAGTGCTTAACTCTTAAACATCCTCTTGACTTTAGACATCTCTTGTTCTTGTTTCTGTCTCTGTTTTTTTCCATGTTACTCAGCAACTTTTGAAACATAACATCACCTCCAGTATTATTCTTCATTTGCTGGAAATGCTTTTTTATTACTGAAACCAGATTGTCTTGAACTTTTGTTATTTTTATCACCTGGCTCATAAACAGTGCTAAAAGTAGAGATTGTGGTCTGGTTTAGGGTGTATTCTTGCCAAGTTTTTGTCAGACAGCGAAATGGAAAATGGAAAACAGTGGGCAGGTTTCATAAACATCAAATAAACGTCCATAAATAGAAAATGCAACTTGTTCAGCTCAAGAAAAGTAACCTAAATGTTTCTGGTCTTCCGTAGAAGTCCACTCAAGTGTGTGTCATCATGACCATCGTGAAAACATCCTCTTTAACAGCTTATGAGCTTAGTTTTATTGCATGAGCTCAGGCTGAATTACTGTAAAAATAAATCTAATATTGCCACTTGTCCTTTCAGCAACAACACCCTGTGGGGTTCATTGGAGGAGCCTGACATTGTCAACACCACAGAGTTTGAGGATCTTTTTTCAAAAGCCACGCTCCAGCCGAAGAAAAAGCCCCTGTCAGACACCTATGAGAAGAAAGCCAAAACTAAGAAGGTAGATTCAGTTGCCACACTCACTCCTCTCTTATTATTGTCTCAACTTTTTCTCTAAAACGTGTGCCATGTAGCAAGTAATAATTTAGTTCTGACTTTCAGTGTTTGTGTTGTTGATTGTTATCGTGTGTATTTTGTCTCTTACTGCAGCCACCTGAGGGCGTCAGTCGCACGTTTTCTTATCTAGCTTTGTTTAAAAGAGAGGTTTTTTTGTCTTGTTGTCATGTTCTCTCATAAATCAAAGAAAGATATAACAAGAAGTAAACCAGGAAGAAATGGATGGTGATTCTCATCAGATCCTCCTTCAGACTTATTCTTGCAGCTGCCAGGTCTTGAACTGGGCCAAAACAGGCTATCAGTTTATGACTTTACTCCCTTGTGTGTCTTTTTTCTTCTTCTGGACAAGCCAACTGTGCAGGATTGTAATGTAGGCAGGGCTTCAAAATGATGTTTTTCTCCATTTGTGCACGCTTTTAATATTCAAGATGAATATGAAGAAGAAATATCAGCAAAAATGTGGCTTGTGCCAGATTGATCTGTCATCCCCTTACCCAGCAAAGACACACTTGTTGATGTCTAGTCAAATGCTGCAACTCTGCACCTCTGCTGCAGCCAGCGCTGTGTCAGCATTCTGGCTGCCTCGTGGTCTTCACTGTGGCGTCCAAGCGGTTAAAAATCGGCCACTGCCCCAGACTGTCCTCTCTAAATCCATACACATCCCCTATTCTGATCAATTTGTTAAGACTCCAGTCCATTCCAGAGGGCCACAGTGTGTGTGTCTGTGTGTGTGTGTGTGTGTGTGTGTGTGTGTGTGTGTGTGTGTGTGTGTGTGTGTGTGTGTGTGT
>JAPQRN010022219.1:12652-23987 GCA_037367275.1 Coranthus polyacanthus | reverse complement strand
CAAAGACTGTGACAGTTTGAAAAGGGTATGAATCATTTTGGACATGTCACTTTTTGTTCAAATGTAAATAAAAGCTGTGTCTGTGTTATTTCCAATCAAGAAAAATATTGCTGGTTGAATAAAATTGACTTTAATTCAAAATTTGCCTGGGGTATGAATAAATTCGAGCTTCACTGTAACATATACAAGTGTGTATATATATATATATATGTCTGACTCATTTTGGAGAAATGAGTCAGTAAATAATCGGTTTACATATGGTGGCCAATATGGCCGCTAGGTGGCAGCTGCCGTACATTCAAGCATTTCCCTTTGTCAAGTTGATGTAGCTACATGACCGGAAATGACCATTGAAATTAGATTTTTCGATAGTGCTGATTAATTACGTTATACAATATAATTGGCCAAGTAGAGGAAATATTTAATGATGTCTAAATTCGCCAATTTAACGAATAGACGTAGCTATTGTATACAATTTGTAGCCCAAATGTTTGCTATTCGGACTTTTAGCTTGACAGTTTGAACCGGATGTTGTCCTGCTCTCGGTCAGCTTGTCGGGAGATGCAGTCAGTGTTGCTGTGGTTTTGTTGAGTCGAGGCAGAGCTGTCATCTTTGCTAGCTATCGTCCTGTAGTTACTGTTTTTGTCATGTCAAGTGCAAGCCGTCCCCGCACAACGCAGGACAGCTAACGGGTGCATTTCTTCACACATCCACCGTCGGTGAGGGGCAGAATATAGAAAATCTGGGCGGAGAGCAGACGAGTGAGATGAAATGACAACGTCAACATTACAGGTAGGCTAGTGTTACAGGCTAACGTTAGCTAGCTAGCTACAACTGGGAAGCTATAACTTTGCTTAGCTGGTATGGCATCTTGAATGGAAGCTAACTGGCTAGAAATACAGCTGACGCTAAACCACTAGCTAACGACCCAACCTGGGGCAGCTAATATAATTGCATAACATTAGCTTACTCTACGCAACTAACTGTGCTGCACCAGCTGGGTAGAAAATAACAATATGTGATTGTTGTTACGGTAAAGAGTTTGTAAGTTGGTAGCTAGCGTTAAACCTCTACTGGAGGTTGTATTTAGCGGTATAACGGTAACAGCCGCTATCTCACTGAGCTGGGCTGTGCTTCCTTCTCGCACTGTTATTATTAAAACAGAAAAGTATACGTACATTATATAACACCCTACTGTGGTGTTATGGACAAGAAATAGGACCATCGGTCTTGAAGTAGAACTAAAGAAATTATTGAATTATTATGTTAGCTTTTGTTATGATTGTTATGATGATGCTTTCATTCCTTTTCTCCCCACCCCATTCATCTGAAGATTTTCTTACATCTAGTATCTTCATTTCTTGCAGAAAGCGATTGATCTTGTGACCAAAGCCACAGAGGAAGACAAGGCAAAGAATTATGAGGAGGCCTTGCGCCTCTATCAGCATGCTGTGGAATATTTCCTACATGCCATCAAATGTGAGTACTTGAGGCCTGACAGCTAGGTTCAAATGAATGCAGCACCCAGCGCTGTAAACCCACCTGATGATATTTTTCCTTTCCCTTCAGATGAGGCCCACAGCGACAAGGCAAAGGAGAGCATACGAGCGAAGTGTATGCAGTATTTGGATCGAGCAGAGAAGCTCAAGGAGTACCTGAAGAACAAAGACAAACAGGGCAAGAAGCCTGTCAAGGAGGCACAGAGCAATGACAAGTATGCTGTCACGCAGCACTGTTTAGTATTTTTTTAACACCGACTGGGCTTTATGGTACTTACATCTCCTTAATGTGTTTGTGTCTGGTGTAGGAGTGATAGTGACAGTGAGGGCGAGAACCCAGAGAAGAAGAAACTGCAAGAGCAACTTATGGGTGAGTGAGTCAAACTGTAGATATGAGGCCATGTTTATGTGACTCTCTGATATGATTAAAATGTGTTCAGGCTCCTGTCAAGTATTTCTTCCATCTGCGTTTGAGGTTTTCTGTACATCTGAACCCTTGTGTGTCTGTGTCCAGGTGCTATTGTAATGGAGAAGCCTAATGTCAGGTGGAATGATGTTGCGGGGCTGGAAGGAGCCAAGGAAGCGCTGAAGGAAGCTGTCATCCTGCCCATCAAATTCCCTCATCTCTTTACAGGTACATCCGCTACTGTCAAACAAAAGAAGAAATGCGCAAATCAATTTTTTAGGTGTACTTGGGGCTGAAAATGAATTTTTAATTTTCATAAGAAAGGTTTAATGTGCAGTATAAGAATTCAAGTCCACGTAAGGAAAATTCCCATATATATATATATAGATATTATACATGTCAGAAAGTAGTTACTGAAATCATGTGAACAGACCAACTGTATTATAGTGTTAGATTGTTTAACAGTTTCTGTACGCAGGCGTATTTGTGCAGGTCAGAAATGTAATGTAATTGATAAAAACTAGAGTGTATTGGTGACTTGCATAAATGGAAAAAAAAACTGGCCGTAGTGATATTTGACACTTGAGAGAGGCTGCCCCTTTCAAGTGCAAATTATATTCTATATTTACAATATATTCTCCGCTTTACCATGCCATCCCACAGCCCTTTCAGACAGGGAGCTGAAGCCCATACATGGCATTGAGCTGCTGGTCTGCCGCTGCCTTGGTCTGTTAGCTTGTTTGCGTTACTGTGTGACTGCTTTTGTTTATTTCAAAGATAATTTCTGGGGCATTTTTGTGCTTTTATGCAACAGTATAAGACCCGAGAGAGAAAAGAAATGGAAAAGAGAGTAGTGGTACACTATGCAGCCAGTTAGGAATTGAAGCGGGGCCGAGTTGTTAGAGATGTACTGTTTAATTGGAGCCGATTGGACGTTAAGTGGATGTAAAATTTTTGTCAGTGGCTTTGAGGAAAGTTGTAGAGCAGCTTCAGTTTCTTCAAAAAGGGCTGTCTGAGGTGAAAATATTCTAAATGTAGCCTAGTCATAGTGGTATTTGACACAGGCTTCACCTTTCCCACCACTGGCCATGGTTTCACCTGCTTCAGTGGACTGTGTCAGACCAGAGAACACTGCTGATTGTGATTTTGAAGCCTAATTTTATATAGTAATTTAATTTTGTCTGGTGTGACAAACTGAACACATATTTATCAGTGCTTTACACCAACTAGTAGTTGGCCATAATCATCTGTGTCCCCATGTGTGTTCTCAGGTAAGCGCACTCCGTGGAGAGGCATCCTGCTCTTTGGTCCTCCAGGGACGGGGAAGTCGTACTTGGCCAAGGCCGTAGCCACTGAGGCCAACAACTCCACCTTCTTCTCTGTGTCGTCCTCAGACCTCATGTCCAAGTGGCTGGGAGAGAGTGAGAAGTATGTTTGTTCCCTGGAGAAATTTCCTTTTAATATTGCTATTTCTGTCCATCTTATTTATTCCCTCTGTGTTTTCCACAGGCTGGTGAAGAACCTGTTTGACCTGGCTCGCCAGCACAAACCCTCAATCATCTTCATTGATGAGGTGGACTCGCTCTGTGGCTCCAGGAACGAGAATGAGAGCGAGGCTGCCCGCCGCATCAAGACAGAGTTCCTGGTCCAGATGCAGGGTGAGCAGACCTACTATATAGTCATATGTCACAGTGGATCAGGATGTGCTCTTATTGACTCCGGCTCTGTGGTTCTTTAGGTGTGGGGAACAACAACGATGGCATCTTGGTGCTAGGAGCCACCAACATCCCCTGGGTGCTAGATGCTGCCATCCGCAGAAGGTCAGAGGTCAACTCTGGTGACTGTCCATAGATTACTGTGGAAAAACAGTATTCTCAAGTACATGGGTTGTGTATTCTTGAGAATCTTTAAGGAACAATAGAAGTGAAGTGAGAGACCACATGGTCAAGCTGACCCTGAATGAATTGTTTTGCTGTTACTGTTAAGAAAGTTTTACAGAGCTGCTGATTGTTAAATGAAACGTGTCCCCTTTTTGTGTGTCAGATTTGAAAAGCGTATCTACATCCCGCTTCCGGAGGAACCGGCCCGAGCTCAGATGTTCCGTCTGCATTTAGGAAACACGCCACACAGCCTGAGCGAGGCCGACCTGCGGCAGCTCGCACGCAAAACTGACGGCTACTCCGGCGCCGACATCAGCATCATTGTACGAGACGCCCTGATGCAGCCGGTCAGGAAGGTCCAGTCTGCCACTCACTTCAAAAAGGTCAGCTCGCACACACCCTGGTGTTAGATAGATGAATGTGTCCACAGGGGGGCGCTCACACTCACCTCTCTCTTGGCTCTCTCTTTACTCTTACTCTCAGGTTCGCGGCCCCTCGCGTAGCAACAGCCAGGTAATGGTGGATGACCTCTTGACCCCTTGTTCCCCTGGCGACCCCGCTGCCATAGAAATGACCTGGATGGATGTGCCTAGTGATAAGCTACTGGAGCCCATAGTGTGCATGGTGAGATTGACTACACTTACACTAAACAACACAAGGGCATCAGCCATCAGAAAAACACACCTAAGCAGCAATGATGTGGAGGACGGGGGGGGGGGTCCGGACCCCTCCTTCAAGAGAAAAACAGTGTTGTTAACTTGAGTATTGTTCCCATCAGTGTAACATTGTAAACATAACTATATAATTTCATATCCATTTAAAACACTTTTCAAAGGCCAAGTCTCCAACACTTGCTTCCCCCTCTTTTCATCCCTCATGGTGGTTTGGTCCACTGCCCACCATCCTAGAACCCTATACATGTATTGAATCATCTCAGTGGAAACGTGATCTCTGACCTCCAATAAGGAGCTATTTTGTAAAGGAGAAACTCAGACAAATGATGTCCCACTTGTGTAAAATGTGTGTAAAATGAAATGCATTTACGACTGTAACTAGGCTGAATTTCCTGGGCAGTCTATGGAGACAGGTCTATCCACAGTTAAAATCATCAGAATGTTTAAGATGAACTTAACCAAAGTATTTAGGTTCAAAGTATATACATTTTTTTCTTTCCTGCATCTATGATGGAGTTTTAATGTAAAAATATTACAAATTATACCTTTAAAACTTTCAAACACCCTTGTACTTGTAAGTTATTTACCTATCAATTATCCAGTATATGTAGAAGTAATAAGGGTTTAATTTAAGTATTTTGGCAGCACCTCTTCAGAAATTGCTATTGAGAAATTTGTCTGTTTGTCCCCACCATCTGGGAAATGAAATATTGGCCTTTGTCTCTTTTTATCACTGTTCCATTCTCCACTGTCTCCATAGTAACAACTAAACGTCTGCAAATAGACTAAAGCTTGCTTCTGAAAAACCCTGGACATGGTGAATGATACGAAACTAAAAGAACCATTTTGCGTGCGTTTCTTCTTTTGCAGTCGGACATGCTGCGCTCCCTGTCCACCACCCGGCCCACAGTCAACACTGAAGACCTGCTGAAGGTCAAGAAGTTCACAGAGGACTTTGGGATGGAGGGCTGAGAGACAGCTCGACCCGCTCCAGTCTGGCCGAAGGGTTCAAACTGCTCCCAACAACAACACTCACCTCACCTGGCCCCTCCCCCCCTCAACGCCGTCCCATCCTGTAGGCTTTCATCTCTCAGCCCGGTTCACTTCCTCTCATGGATTTAAAAATAAAACGGCCACTTTGAACAAAGAGGGGCAACGAATTCTGTCTGGTCATCATCCAGCGTGGAATTTTTCAGTCCTCAGAGGAGGCCTGACCAAACGCTACACTATAAAATGTTGGTGTGATTCAGTAGTTGGACAATAGAGCCCACGACTTTCCCCATTTCATATATTCTGTTTGAAAGCTATTCACTACAAGAACTCTTCCCCTAACCTATGCTGACAAAAGAAAAGGTGCATTTTAGTGGAAATGCAGAGTTGATCCCTCTCTGAGCCCATTCTTTCTCTGACTGAAGGACTGTACTTTTTGTTGCCATGGTGCACTTTGCTTTGGTTTGCAATGAAGGACGTTTGAGAAAAAAAAAGATTTTTCAATCTGTTTAAAAAAGAAGAAATTAGTCCTCCTGCCAGGCATGCAAGTGTGTGAATGCATCTAAGTGTTTTTTTTTTAATGTGTCTTAATGTCTGTATGCACACAGCCCTGTTGTTTTGTTACTCCATGAACAGCTGCGTTTCTTCAGTCGCTGCCGACTCCGCGTCCGTCTACAGCCGTCTGTGTCTCTGCTTGTTCCACAACCGATGTGTTCAAGCATTTCATTACAAGAGATGTGCTTGATTGACAGATGAGCATGTATTTAAAAGAACAATATGAAGAATTTTTAAACACTCAGTGGTAGTCCTTTTGTTTTTCACAAGAAAGCAGTTTAACCATTTAATAGACGTTCTGGAGCTTTTGATCACATCTCATGATCTTCATTATTTTGTGTTGATAGTGTTGAACAGTGTATATATTTTTCCCTTTTTCTCAACACTTTCATTAACTTCTTATCCAGACAAAAGTTAAAAGGGCAGTTTGTAAAAATAAGATTCGAGAAGTATCTTCCACTATCACCAGTGGGGGCAGTATTTTATCAGAAAGCCGAGGTGTTGGTAGATAACTGGTCTGAACTAGAAATCAGTAAAGAGCTAAAATGTGGTATTAGGCTAGCTAGTTACCATGCTAACTTCAGTAGATATCACTGCAACACAGTACAGTTGATCCATTTCTTAACAAATATCGCAAACATATTAGCGCTGTCAGTATTGTTGTACAATTGGCTACGTTTAAGAGCTGTCACATCGCCAACTTGCCGGTCTGAAAGAAACATTGCGTGTTCAGCACCAAACTTCATTCCTCTCCTCGCTGAGAGCTGTCTCTGACGGTGGAAAGCGACACCAGTGTTGACTCTCATTTTGCTCCTATTTCCACACTTTTTTTTTTTCAATTCGCAGCTGAATGTGGTTTCTGACCAGGAGCAGGTGGCGCCGATGATGCTCGTGTAGTAAACTCTTCAGTCATCAGTGCGTTTACTGTTTGCTGTTGCGTGCAGTGTTCCTGTCAGAGACTACTTGTCCTCTCATGTTGGACTGAGGGCAGACTGGATGCTGTAGTGACTTACTATCCCTGTTGATATAAAGTGGTACAACATGATGGGATGGGTGTGGCTAGCTGTTTAGCATGCTAACTTCAATAGATATCACTGCAAAACAGTACATGGATGTATCTGACATAATGTTAAAATTGTTGCTTCTTCACACTCTTAGTAATTTTAGTCAGTATTGTTTGTTTTATAGTACAAATATTACAAATTGCCCCTTTAAGATGCTTATCTTAACCCTGAAAATAGTAGCTGTTGGAATGACCATATTGCTTTGTCTTCGTTTATTTATAATTTTATTATTTATGATTTTAGCTTGTAGGCCAACATGGACAGTCTATTCAGCTCTTTACCCTGTACCAGCTCCACCTGAAAACCACAAGTTAGTAGACCTTGCGGTGAGATTGTTTCCTCAGCTGGACAAGTGTGTACTTCATGTCTCTAGTTGCTTGTTTTAATTCTGCACTACTTTTTTCCCCCCATAAACCTCCTGTCTGTCGTAGAATGTCATTTGTCCTGCGATGTCCGTTCAGTACAGGTCAATGCTCGAGTTAGCAACTTTTCTTCTGTGAAAGAAAGTTGATCAAGCACATCTCTTTTTAAGTGTAAAAAGTCCAGTTTTTGGTTTGGTTTTGCATTGTTAAACAGTGTTCCAAAACATTATTTATTCTACTTCTGCTTACACCCGACATGTAAATTGACTGACTTTAGAGAGCTACAGTATGTTTACAGCTGAACTCTTTCTGTGGTTTAATGATGCAAGTTGTATCGGGAGGCGAGTGTCGACACTACCACGTCGGTCCATTACAGTCTGTTCTGGACCGGCGTTCCTGCTTAAACGGTCCTGTTGTCAGTGAACAGACAATAAGGAAAGAAGGATCCTGAGTTACCGTAATCCGTCAATGAAACTGCTCTTTGTATGTACACAAACTGCTGACTCACTATCATCATGGCTAACTCGGTGGCAGGACTTTGTGTAACAGCTCAGTGCTAGTGTTGCTGTGTGTTTGTGGAGGTACATACTGGTTTCAGTGGGAGGTCACTTATTAAACGTCCCTGTACGGGGACCTAACCTGCCGCTGGCCATGTAACCATTACTACTAAGTTAACCTGAATTAATAAAAACTGACATTTCAAGTGAAAACAATGGCCACATTTACTGCTTTGACATGTTTATTGCTGTGTCCATTAACTGAACATTTGCTAAACAGTACATTTTCTTTCTTTGCAAGCCTAGCAGATGAAAACAGATTTTAAGAGGCGACTGTACGTGGAGCATGTCATCACTGCAAGGTATGCGAATCAAGTACAAGCTGAATCCATCCCCGTTTGGTAAAAATAAGTAGGAATGCACGGAAGCAAATCTCACCAGATTTCAACATTTAAAACTGAATTTATTTATATGTTCTTTTTCCTGTGAATTCAATCCACTCAAGTTTTAATCATTCAAATCATGTATATATTTAAGTTAAAAGGTCAAAAGGCCAATTCGGTTCTGCAAAATTCACAGTACAAAAACTCAGATTTGAGAACATTGAAAAATAGACGTGAAAATGAGTCCCTGACAATTTGAAGAGTTCAATTCAGTTGCAACAAATTCAGATACATATTTTCAAAGCAAATAAATTCAGTGGCTTTTACATTTCAAAATGCTTCCATAGGCATGTTCTGTAAAGCTGCATTTCCACCTCAAGTATCCAGAACTCCATTCCCAGGAACTGGTTGTCTTCATTTCCACTGTGGTCTAAAGACCTGTGAAAATTGGGTAAACTATTCCGCTGATGTGTGGAAAAGCGACAGCCGTATTTACATGTCATTTTTGTGTGCTGCTGTACTTACATGCTCAAAACACAATGACAAACGGCATAATACAGCTATAGCCTTTTAAAAATGGCAGGTTTGTTCAGTCCTGTCCTCTCCTCACTTCAGTAGAACCTCAACGACGGTGAGGCCAAAAAAAAAGTGCCAGGTACTATTTAAAACTTTTGCTTGTGGGACAAACAAAACAGGTGAGCTGAGTCAAGTTTGAGTTCTTCCAAAGGTTCCTCGCTCCTCAGTGAAAATGTGGAACCACCACTAGGCAGACATTCCTCAAGGACACTTTGACAGGACACACTGCAAGACACTGACACACACTGACGCACTGCATGCAGAGGTGGCAAACGCACACACGTTTACGAGAAGAATCTCTCGTACAAGTACAGATACTTGGTACTTAGTAGAAGTACTGTTTCAACTTTACTGCAGTAGAAGCAAAAAAGTCCAGCCTCTGAAATGTATAAGTATAAAAGTAAAAAGTTGGTCTTTGAAGGACATTTCTAGTGGCTCTTTGTGCGTAAAGCGAACTGAACCTCACGTTATATTAATATAATGAAGACGATTAAACCATTCTAGCGTCAAATTAAAAAAAACAATAGACTGAAAATACTGAACATTAACTTGAAACGTTATGGTGCCTTTTCTCTGCGATCCAGTCTACATTTACAGTCTGTTTTGTCTTGTTACATTGTTTTGTTTTTGTTCATTAACCCTAACCCTCAAATAAAAACTCAGATTGAGATTTTTGACAAGTCAAAATAACAACAAAAAAACCCCAAAATCATCACAAATCACAGCACTTATCAAAAAATCAGTGACTACCACTTTGTTGTCGTCTTGTTACATCTTCTCACATCGTTTTCATCTCGCTACGTCTTTTATATTGTTTTCGTCTCATTTCATCTTTCCTCCATTTAGGTTGAAATCCATCTGGATGTGCAACAATACAAAAATAAAAATAATAATTCTCCTCAAATGCGTTAAAACAAGTCTGTTTTGAAAATGAAAGGTGTAGAAAGTACAGATATTATGTTAAAATGTAGGAAGTAAAAGGAATAAATTGTCGTATGTGTACTCTGTTACTCTTTTTCTACTTTGTGTCCAAAGTGGAGAATGAGAATGCGTCTACACTACACAGTAGAATGTGTGCTTACAGTCTCGTCAACAGTTTAAATACTTCAAGGTCCACAGCGGAATGCGTTCCCGGTGTGAACAGACACCAGTGTCGGTGGGAGTGCTCGTCATCGTCACACTTTGCTGCGTTTGGAGTGGCTCTCTGCGGGGGCAGCGGCGCGCTTGTTGCGGTGGTGAGGGAAGGTTGGCATCAGCTCGGGTTCACACGCTGCGACGGAGACCAGCACACACGTGATTAATCATTACTGGGCACATAGTAACATTAGATACGATGCGTATCTGGAAGGTTTGCACTCACGTAGAGGTTTCTCTTTGAAGTAGGAACTCTCCAGGCAATCTTTGGCAGTGGCTCTGGAAGCAGACAACAAGCACTTAATGGGTGTGTTTCCATGAATGTATTTAACGCACGTTTAAGTTTCATATTAGAACATGTTTATGGAAACTCCAAAATTCAAAATAACACTGACTATGAAAAGAACCTATTTTGCCAGCAAGTTTTTATGCTTCCTTGAGGTGGTTTTCACCTTGTTTCCTTGAGGTGGTTTTCACCTTGTTTCACCTTCCATATCCAAATCCTAGGATATGGAAGAAGAAGACTGGCTTCTTCTTCCATATCCTAGGATTTTTACATATTAACACTGTCATCCTTCAGCTCATTATAGGCTGCACAGGACGAGGGAGGAGACACTATTTTAATCATTACTATCACAACTTAACATTTCATTTCATGTTTAATATTTCTTAAGCTAATGTTCCAAATTATTGACAAACAAAACAAAAAACATAAAAAAAAATTTTTTTTAAATCACAAAATTTAAATGCAGGTTACTTCGTAACGCAGCCCGCAGCGCCACCTTGTGACGACACCACAGCCTAGTTTACTCATTCCAAACCGGTTCATGGAAATGCACCTAATGTGCATTTTCTTTTTTGCGAGTTTTCAAAAGTTACCTTCAAATTCCCTTGACATTTTGTGGAGACACGGCTACTGATGGCTCTTAAGTCTACAGCCACACTAACATGGAAATGAAAACGATCTCTTCATTTTAGCAAAGTTTCAGAAATAATCTAAACACACCTGAAATGCATATCACAGCAGCTGCTAACAGACACACTGAGGATGCAGTCGCCTGTAATTCAGCATTAAATGTCAACTGTGTTAAAAAAGAAAAGTATCCCTTTGGGAGAAGGAATATTAAACAGTATTTTCCACAGAATGTTAATGTGTTCGTGTGTGTTTCCTCTGTCCTTGTCATGAACCACCCACCATGTTTCTGTGTGTGTGTGTGTGTGTGTGTGTGTGTGTGTGTGTGTACCTGCGCTGTGGGTTGTACATGAAGAGCAGGTTGAGCAGTCTGTGTCCAGCATCAGACAGCCAGGTGAATTT
>JAPQRN010022219.1:0-10908 GCA_037367275.1 Coranthus polyacanthus | reverse complement strand
TTCTCCAAACTGGGGGTGTACTGACCACCATCGACTGCAGTATTACAGACTATGGATAAGTACCTCATACAACCACACTTTACAAAAAGCCAGCAATTCCTATTAAAAAAGAAAAAAAGTCCTAATGTTGAATAGTGGATCCAGCTGAGTTTTAACTGATGTTTTATTAGTATTTCCTCAGTGTGGGAGCCTCACCACATATCCAGGGCTGTAGTCTGGCTCTTGGTCCCTAGGAGGATCTCTGGAGCTCTGTACCTGAGGACAGACGGACAGACAGACGGGCGGACAGACGGACGGACAGGGGGGAGGGCACATAATGTGAGAGACAAAAGGCCAATCTGAAGTAATGGAGCGAATAAAGGAGGATTACAGAGAGATTATAAGGAGGAGTTTCCATCGAGGCTGTACAACTTGTACAGCCTCAGTGGAACTCACACACACACACATACATACACGCAGAACTGGGTTAATAGGCCTCTTAACACACTTACCACAGTGTGACCACTCTGGGAGTCATGGGCTGCTGAGGGATCCCGTACATCCGGGCCAAACCAAAATCAGCTGAGCACAGGAGAGACAGGGATAAACATTCAGAGCACTGCTGCGGTAACGTCTGCAGCCAACAATCATTTCCATTAACAGTTTACCTGTTTTTATTATTATTACAGTGGAAACTGCTTGTAGTGATCAGGTTACTGATTACTGAACTGAACCTTTCGTTTGTCACCGTCTCTAGGTCTAATACTTGGTGACAGATACAGGGTGCTACTCAAAGTCAATGAAGGATCTTTCAAGGCTTCATTTACATAAAGCTACGTTGTCAGATTTCACTGGAGGACTGTTCCAATGTCCAGGATCCTACCGAGGACTGAGTCTGAGTCCTGCATATACAGTACATAAATAAACGGAACATCCCATGAAAAGTAAAATCAGAAAAGATAGAAAATCACAGAATACATGAAATCATAAAATGAATTTTTTTTTCCATTAAATGATTAAAAGTAGGTACAGTTCTCCAGAATTTAATAACAGAGAATTAATTCATTAAGAATTAATGAAGAGTTCATTCATAGGCACATGAACAGAGAAATGTTTGAAAGTGGATTTTAAAAATTTGGGGCAAATCTAAACTAAGTTTATTCCATGTTGCAACAGAACAGATAAACACAGCTTCACCTTTATTACTGCACCTAACCCTTTATTTATTAGTATTCTACTAAATACTACTGTGACTGTGAATTTCTGATAATTATCTACAGACCAGCTTCAGTTAGTCAGGTAATGAGGTAATGACTGAGCAGGCGTTGCTGCTTATGGTTACCTTATTGTTGTTATGTTTTCATTTTCATCTATTAATAACCATGTGACATACAGTGCCTTACAAAAGTATTCACCCCCTTGAATGTTTTCCCCCCTTATTGCTTTTATGAATGGAATCATGGACAATATAATTTTAACAAGAATTTACAAAAAAAAATAAAAATTCCAAGTCACTAAACATCCCCTGGAGTTCAGTTAAACCCATCGTTCTGAAATGGAAGGAATATGACAAATGTGCTTGGAGCCGGACATCCTCACAAACATGACTGTGAAGAAGGAGACTAGAGAAGGAGGCCACCAAGACCCCTATGACTAACTCTGAAGGAGTTAAAAGAGATGGAAGAGACTCACACATACAATTTCTGACCGAGTTCTTCACCATTCAAAGCCACTGTTGAACAAAGCTTATACTAGAGTTCACCCAGAGGCACGTGGGAGACTCCAAGATCAACTGAAAGAAGGCTCTTTGGTCCGATGAGACCAAAATGGAGCTTTCTGGCCATCAGACTGGACGCTACGTTTGGCCGACATCAAACAGTGCACATCACCACAAACACACCATCTCCACTGTGAAGCACGGTGCTGGCAGCATCATACTGTGAGGATGATCCTCAGCAGCAGGCCCTGGAAGGCTTGTAAAGGTAGAAAAATACAGGGAAATCCTGGAGGACAATCTGATTCAGTCTGCAAGAGGACTACGACTTGGGAGAAGATTTTCCAGCAAGACAATGGCCTGAAGCAGACAGTGAAAGCTACACAGAAATGGTATAAATACAACAAGGTGAATGTTCTGGAGTGGCCGAGCTAAAGCCCAGACCTCAATCCAATAGAGAATTTGTGGCTGGACTTGAAAAGGGCTGCTCATGCCCGATCCCTGTGCAATCTGACAGAGCTTGAGCAGTTGTGTAAAGAAGAATGGAGTAAAATTGCAGTGTCCATTTATTTTAGATTATCTAGTTTTAATTCATTGACATTACTTTGCAGAAATCTGTTTTCACTTTGACAAGAGTTTTTTTTGTAACTTCTTTTTAATTGATTCCATTTATGAGAGCAAAAAAAGGGGAAAACATCCAATGGGGTGGATACTTTTGCAAGGTACTGTATATGTGTTACTAAACCATGGAATTGGAGACAGGACCTTCTCAGTGACACAACCTGCACTCGCTGAACTGTTCCATTCATGGATGTGTTGATGTGTAGGACGGACTCTTGCCTGGACTATGAATGAAGTGACTGCCAAGGAAGGATCCCCTACTTTGAGAAACAGCTACTGATAAATATGTTGGTACCTGTTACATCATATGCAGTGTTGTTGGAGTTGTCCTCTCTCAGACTCGCTACAGACTTTTCAACCTTTTCCCCACAGCACAGGGGCATTACATGACCAAGTATTATCATACGACTTAACAAGGACAGATTAATCACTGGTGCGCATTTGTTTTCTGTAATTTTTCAATGTGAGAAAATGATTTTAAAGTGCAAGTAGCATCAGCTTCAGGTATAAGCAGACTACTTGATCACTATGAGCAAATTATTTAAACAGCATTTGAATAGGGATGATTCTGTCCAAGACTTTCTGATGCATATAAGTGGTTTCCACTGTAGTTTTAATTAACTGACTATTTGTAGCACAAACATGTCAACAAATCCAAACCCAGATAAATACATACATTCAACAAACCACCATCTGTATAAATGACAACGACTCAGTTATTACCTGATTGGATTTCAGATACCACTTTCTTTACAAAGGGTAAAGTCTTTACTGAGGCTAATAAATTATTTACAGATCATTTATAAAGGACCACTGCCAGGTTGTCATAGATCCCTCTATTCTAGATCACCATTTTACATTTACTGCATTTCTGAATGATTTCCATGAATGATTTATCAGATGGAGTTTAGTCAATGAAGGAAAATTAATAAGAGGACCTCAAAGACCTGGCAAAACAACTGCAAAGAAGAAACAGATCAATTAATCTGTTTGGCAAAATAATCTGCACCGATAGCGTGACACAAACTAGAAGTATCAACAGAACATGGCTCCAATAGTGGCCGATGACTAATATTAGGATTCTCAACTGGAAACACTTGACTAAGTTGAAAGCTGTTTAGAAGTAAAAAAAAAAAAAACTTAAAAACTACACCTAGAATTGCCTATTTTTCCACACTTGGTTTGATAGTATTCGTTACTTTGACTTAGATGTTCAGTTCAGCAGTTCTCCAGTTACTAATGGGTGGAGTTAGACTCAGAGCGGGGTAACGGAGACTAAAAATGAATACACAAGACAAATAAGAAAAAGAAAAAGAGGACAAAGTCTTTTAAAATGTGTGGACATGTAAATAGAGGGACAAGTCAAAGGTGAAGTATGTCAGTGCGGTGCTAATGTGCTTATGGCGAAAGCTGCAGACATGGATATAGTAGTAGTGATGACTCACCGATCTTAACGCAGCCTTTGTCTGTCATCAGCAGATTAGACACCTTCAGGTCCCTGATAACAGGATTGAACAGGACAGTGAACAGCTGCCATCGGGTACTGTTGGCAATTTGTTTACACCGCTGTGTGCCAAAGTGTAATTCAGATAATGGAACTGGAAAGTGGAACTAGACACTGACAAACTGTACCAACCGGCGCTAAAGGTCACCCAGCTCAACTGAGACGTTTGCTTTATTATTCAAATGTTGTTCAAATTGTTTTTAAGCTAATATACAAAGGAAGACGGGAAAGATGCCTCAGATCACAATATAATCCGATATATTCTCTCAAAAACATTGTAAGTGTGTGCAGGTTTGCAGAGGAAACATGTTTGAGACCGACCGGTGTATGATGAAGTTGTGGTGGAGATACTCCAGGCCTCTCAGCAGCTGCAGGACGATGCACTTCACCTGGGAGAGGGTGGAGGAAAAGAGAATGAACGATGTGGCGCAAGTTAGACAGAAGGCCCCGACTGGACTGAAGGCAAACAGCGTCCTCCTACCTGAGCCTCAGAGAACGGGGTCTGCATGTTCTCCAGCAGACTGGCCAGATCCTGCTCGCAGTAACTCATCACCAAGAACAGACTAAACAGGAAACCCAAAGAAAACGAGTGTTGAAATGATTAAATGAATAATTGTTGGACATTTATCTTGTGTTTTAATTGAATAAATTGTCTTTTCGTGGTTTTTGCTCACGTTGCTCTGGGGCATTCTCACATTTGGATCTTACTTAAGAACAAACAGGAAGTACGAAGGTTTTGAGAAATGCTCTAAAACAAAAGCTCTAAAATTGTTCGCACATACAACACAAGATGAAATCCAGGGTTTCAAAAAGTAATATATAGTTTCTAGGACCATTCAAATAAGTGTACTTTAGTTAACTATTGCAAGAATATGAAACAGCAACCTTTTACATTGTCATTACATTGCTTTACATTGGCTTCTGCAGGTTTCAAACTGTTAAATTAAGACTGTAAGACCTTTCTAAATTCAATTTAAAACCCATTTCATGTTTGATTTTCAGACTTTTGAAAGAGCTGCAGAATCTCTGGCACCGACTTTCAGATAACACACTGAACCAACTGAAAATTGTACTATCAACTCAATAAAAAAGGGCTTTAAAAATACTCCTTATTCCAATGAGTGATATAACTGTGCTCTCAACATAAAAGACAACATGTTGAGCTCCAAAGTGTGGACAGTTAGAGCCAGGAGAAAATAAAGTAGCATAATGTTACATTCACGCAAACTACCATTATTCAACCACCATGGTTTGATCTCCAGGTCCACGCTTTCATTTAAAAAAAAAAAAACAAATGATGGAATTTGTCACTGATGTCCTTGATGTCTGACAACATCAGAATATACATGAGTAAAATTAAGAAAACAAAAAAACACTGAAACACTGGCAAGTGTTTTGTAAACAAATAAACCCCTGAAGACAAAAGAAAAATGTACATGATAAATACTGTACAACTAGCATGATATATATATATATAAAAAAAATATACGGCGATAATTCTCATTTTATTGCCCATCCCTAATTTCATGACATGATGATTTTAAAATTCCATGTCTGTTCCAGGTTTTTCATGACCATGCGATCCTGTCAAATCTGTGCTTATGAACAATCCACGTATCCTCCTATCATACAGGCGATAAATAAATAAAATACAAATAACTAAATAAAATAAATGTACTGATGGATTTTCAACAGGAGCTTTTACAAAACAGAAGGTAGCGCTCCATAATAAACACGTACATCCACAACTGAACTATCGGCCTTTTCTAGTCAGAGAATCAGACTGTTAAATTCGAAAATCAAAGCTGAATCCCTGTACTTTTCCTCACAAAACACCCACAACATACAGTACCTCTCGAGCTGGCTGCCCACCACCACCTCCTTCAGCTCCACTATGTTTGGGTGTCTGAGCCTCAGCAGCAGGGTGATCTCTCTGAGGCTGCTGATGGGGATCCCTGAAACACACAGCACAGCACAGGTTCAACAGCTTTTACACAAACATTTTAACCACCACACATCAAAACTACGGGGAAACTTAATGTGGTAATAAGTGTTGTTTATTGTAACTATTTTTGCATTTCTAAACTTTGAGCCACATGATGACTATGAGTAAATTCGTAGGTGTTTCCAACAGTTTTGTGACAGCAGAGGTTTTTTTTATTTTTTTTTTTTACCATCTTTCTCTTTGTCCATCCGGACCTTCTTTAACGCTACAATCTCATCTGACTTGGTGTCACGTGCTCGATCTGTAGAAAGAGCAGGAAAATGATTATCTAATGAGCTGTTAAAAGTCAAAACAATAATCTTGCAATCCTCGACATGAATGACTTACACACAATGCCATAGGTCCCTTCTCCTATTCTGTTGAGTTTCTCAAACTCTCTAACACTTCTGCAGCTTCCAAGCTGCAAAAAACACACAAAGGAGAAGTAGATTAGTCAGTGAAGTGAATCATACTTAAAGCAAAGAGAATGTCTGTGTATTATAAACAGCAATGACATTATCCGATTGTGATGATCAAACTTAGCTACAGTAGTGGTATGTCGTCATTAAAATAGGTGTCCTGAAGGCAAGGAGGACACAGACAGGACTCACCTGGAGTCACCGATGACGTCCAGTCTTAGAATGAGCCAGTAATGGGATTGGCTGCTGCTACAGACAACAGTGTCCAGACCTTAACTCCACCTTCAAAGTTCAGCTCCTCACACTGAACAAATGGCTCTCACTAACCTATCTTTGCACACTGGCTTGTTTTTTTGTGGTCGACTGACAGTGGACTTTTAACAGCCTATATATTTTTGATAGTTCAGAGCGAGCCAACAGCCCCTGAAAAAACACACTCTTAAAAACACCTTCTGTTAGTTTGTTGGTAGGATCATACCACGTCACATTCAACAACCACTAGTAACCTCAGAAAAGTGCGTAAATGATCCACATAAACATCATGAATTCCACCAGTGCCAAAAGCTGTGTCAAACCAAATGTCAACAACAAAATTCAAGTTACGAATAAATAGCGAATGCGCATGTGGCATTAAGAACACATTTGTTAGTACGAGTGGTTCTTGCATGAGGCCCTAGACTGTATTAAAAACTGTATCACTGTTGAACTGACCGTCGAAGTCAACGCAATAAATACACAAATAAATCTGGCACATCAAACTATAAAAGAATCTAGGTGCCATTTTTATTTTTTGAGGGTTTTTTTTTCTTAATGCTCACACACTTAACAGCAATTCTTGAAGCCATCTCTGAAACCATTCAAAATTAAAAACATTTACCAGGTGTACCAAACTGAATGTACATTCTCTGCTTTACACCCTTTTGCAAACTTTTTGCAAAACTGTAAACACTGGTCTCTATTTTTGGCCTAACACAACTGTTTCTGTATTCTTCTACTGTGCTTTTATTTTTGGAGGAGCGTTACAAGGCTCCAACATTTTGAGAAAATAATCCTTTGTGTGTATTGACAGTGCTTTATGTTCGTTACACACCTCTACACTTCACACCTGTGTGTATGTGTATAATGTATGACAAAACTCCATGGTGTGTAACTGTACTCACTCAGGTTTTGTTGGTTTAGAGCAGGGGTGAGGGCCACAATCCAGCATGTTTTAGATGTTTCCCTCTTCCAACACACCCGATTCAAATGATCAGCTCATCGTCAAGCTCTGCAGAAGCCTGAGAACGATCCTGATCATGTGAATCAGGTGTGTTGGAAGAGGGAAACATCTGAAACATGCTGGATTGTGGCCCTCGAGGACCGGAGTTGGACACCTGTGGTTTAGAGTTTGGAAACAGTCTAGTTTCAAAAATAGAGCAACACTGTACAAACCGTGGGCTTTCTGTCATGTTGACTGTAAATGGAAACTAAAGTCAACAAAATGGAAAAAAAAAAAAACTTAGAAAAACTGTAGCTGTAGCTGGTGCTCGTGGCAGCTACAGTTTAGCTTCAGCTAGCTCTGTGTGAGGCTGCTAACAAGATATAGAATGACTTTTTCCAAACATGTATCACCAAAATGTGTGTAAAACCCATGCCGACGTGGACCGCACTGTCTAAATGTGTACATGGCGTTTTCTTGTGTTCTATTAGTTATACAGCGTTGCTGAGAAGCATCGCATCTAAAAAGCACCGAAGTCTTTCGGCGGAGTTTGGCGTTCAGCTGACAGTAGCACAGGAAGCTAACCGCTTACCCTATCGTTTTGAGGCACTATGAATGTTTTATGGTTCTTTATGGATTTGAGTCTTATAGGGTCCGGTTCGTCCTCTCCCACGGCGTCCATTGTATCATTTCAGAATCTTGTCAACCACAGAGGACGACAGTCAAATCCAGACAGGAGCTCACTCCTCGGAGAGCGCAGCCATTGTGTTTTGTTTTGTGCCACGCGGAGGACAACTGTGCGCTTTCCCGGAGTTTTAAGCCGGTAGATACCACATACGGCGCTGGATATGAGACTGTAAGAAAAAAGAATACATTAATAAACCTTACAGATGTATAGTGTTGCATAGCCATCGCACTAGGAGTATTTAAAAGGATGCTCCACAAAGCAAGAGGTAAGGCTCAAAATCCACATTCATCCTACATTTCCCAAAATTCAACCAATATAATAACAATAAGGCTCGCAGCTTTTTATGGGAGTCCATTTGTGCCACTTTGATGAAGAAAAGATCAGAAAGAGCATCTCAAAAATAATAAGGTACTTTATCAAAATAATGACCAAATATCTCAAAATTATGACATAGTTTCTCTAAATAATAACTTTTTCAAGATTTCAAGATATTATTTTGAGATATTAATATATCATTTTGAGAAACTAAGTCATTATCTTAAGATACTAAGTTGTTATTGTGTAGAAATTAAGTATATTTGTAGGGTCTCTCTAGAGCCATACAAGACATACAGACTCAAAGATTTTGATGTCAACTGGTGAAAAAGTCTGTATATCTCTACTCTTTTTGGACTCTTGGCTTACCGTCTGTGGGAGGTTACTGTATTAGTTTCTTCCCCACAATAAAGGGTGTTGAAGAAGGCCTCCGCTCCTTGACAGCTTCAGCTATGGTTATAGTGGGCGGTGGGGCGTGGACGTCTTCTCGTGATGGAGCGGTGATGAGAATGGTAGGTGGACGCGGAGGGAAGTACCTCGGATCTGAGCATTCAGTGTTGGACTGTGATGAGGGGGGTGTTTCTGTAACTGGAAGGATGAGAGGGGAGGATATCTTTGACTAATAAACTTAAGAAAGTGAGGGTTTTTTAACCTCCATTCAAACTTCTTTGGTATTGCCATTCCTGGTAAAGTGAGGTAAACATGCTGCATGTAAACAGTATTATTTCCAGGACTTTGTGTGTTGTCATTGAGTTTCTGTTTGTTGTAAACCCCAGCAGCACCTTTTAAATTGGATTGTGCTAATGTTTTAAGCGTGTTAGAGCCGTGTCCACATCATACTAGTACCACAGGGGCAACAATAATTATCTGTGACAGTAATCAATGGCAATCCTTAAAGAGCAGCTTCACTGTTTTTCAAGTCAGGTGCCCACATGAAAACTGAAATGGGTTTTGTTTGCTCTAATCATTCCTACTTCTTCTACTTCCATGTTCATATTTACAGATCCTTTCATACTGTACCTTCATTGTAAGTCACGGGGTAAGTCAAGTTCCAAACGTGTTAGTATGTAATTCTTATCTAATTTATCTAATGTTTGTTCCCTGGACAGTGTTTCCATACTGACCTTTGGTAGGGACATAGTAACTGTATTACAAACTGTAACTCTACCTGATATATCTCTATGTCATGGCTGAAGCCTCAGATTCAGATGAACTTTAGAATATATTTTTGTGGTGAAGCTGTTTGTTTTGTTGCCAATTACTTACAATGAAAACAAATTACGAAGGGAATTGAGTGGGCAGTTTTCAATAATCATGTGGTCATATGACCAATGATCTAAGACAGACTTGTATATTTAGATTTATTACAACATTTTAGTCTATGTGACCGTCATCAGGTATGTTTGCAACATCAAACACTTGCAGTCATAGACTGTGTGTAAAGATGGATGCCATGGTGCTGTTTCCTTCCACTGTGTAAAAATGAAACCAAAATCCAGTCTGCACAATAGAGACACATGGTGACGTGCACCTGATTGGTTCCCAACCACACTGGTCCCATCACTGCTGTCAGTCACTTGTTTTTATAGCATCAAGTAACTTATTAAAAACAAAGGCATCAGAACAATGATGATTTGAACAAAAATCAGTCTCATGAAATCAACCTAAAAAGACTGAAGTCACCTTTGTATGGAGCTCCTGAAGTCCCACAAGGTGATATATTTTTTCAATTTTAATTATCTTGTGCAAACAAAATGAAAAAAATTATACCTGTGGATGACATACCCATGTCTTCATTCAAGAGCAGCAATGAACTCATTATATGACATTCCAAGGTGAAAATGAAAGTTAATCAGTTGAGTTCTGACCATTATATGGTCCATTCGCCAGGAGGAGATCAAGACATTTCTGTCTTTAAATTTGAGTGATGTCTTGGTGTCTATAGACAGTCTATACTTAACATACAGTATTGTACATGTATGAGCTGCCAAGATCATCCCATCATCTAGTCAGAGGACAAGAATGTATCCTCCCCCAAATAACATAACGCAAGAATACAATCACCAAAAAATACAAATTTACAAATTAAGCATGATTTTCTACATTGTCATTGCTCTAGTCACTGAAGGAAAGAATTAAATACACTAAAAATAGAAACAAAATATAAAAATAAGTAAAAGTATCCAAGTATTATCAACTACAGACAGACTGATTAAACTACAAACTAGTTTGATGTTCAGTTCAGTAGAGCTGCAACTAACAGTTATTCTCACTGTCAATGAATCTGTTGATTACTTTCTCAATCGATGAATCATTTGGTCTGTTAAAAAGTCAGAAAATGATGAAAAATATCCATCAATGTTTCCCAAAGGCCAAGACGACGTCCTCAAATGATTAGTTTGATCCACAACCTGAATACATTCAGTTTACTGTGAAAGAGGAGGAAAAGAAACCAGAAAATATTCACATCAAGAAGCTGGAATCAG
>JAPQRN010022218.1:9646-20571 GCA_037367275.1 Coranthus polyacanthus | reverse complement strand
TGGATTTTAGAAGTAGCCCACACACGGCCCCAACGTTGGAGGTAAATGGCCAGATCGTGGAGCCATTTATCTCGGCATTGATGATAAGCTCACCTTTAAAATCGTGCCAACAACTCCTGTACTTCTTTAGGAAGATGAGGAAGCTCCAGGTCCAGCTGTCAGTTCTATAAATGGTTTGAGAAACCCATCCTGTCCTACAACATTAGAGCATAGTTTGGGGGAATGAGCGGCATCAACCTGAAACCCCCGGAAAGGTTTATGAAGATCACCAATAAGATCATTGGGAGGCAACAGGAGACGCTCGGCCGCATCCACAAGGACAGTAAAGAAGGCCTGACAGATATCTGGAAACACAACGCACACACAACAACCTTATGCCTTCTGGACGTCAATACGCGTCCGTGTCCTTCAGAACAACTAGTTTTGAACCAGCCTCCATCTGTCTACTGAACTCTTAACCTCCAGTCACAGCGCTACAACACTGCACATCATTCTGGACTCCTACCCTGCTTTTATTACTGCTTTTATTTATCAACAGGGCTCTTACCCTTATTCATTTATTTATTTATTCAAGTCTTTAATCTTTCATGCTGTTTTTCAGTTACATTTTTTCCCCATGTGGTATTATTTAAATATACAAATATGTTCTTTATGCTGCTGAGTATATGTGTTATATGTGCGGTCAGTCTGATATTTATCAGTACTTCTGGAGGAATGAACGAGCACCATCCTGAAAGATATTTCCTCATGGTCCAAAATCTCCCACAGGCGTTCAATTGGGATGAGATGTGGTGACTGTGAAGGCCATTAAAACACTCATGGATGTATGGGGGCATTGTCGTCCTGGAAGAGACCACTCCCACCTCATTTTACCTGGGAATCTGATGCACATAAACTGGAAAAACAGCTATTGTTGTGTTGCAACACTGAGCAAAGGAATCCTCGGGTAACCTGTCACAACATGATCACGCTTTTACTGTGACTGCTTGATAAAGACAGTCTCTTCTTTTCACCTTTTTATCTTTGACTTAACTCTAGCAGTGGAAGCTTTATTCTCTCTATTTTCACAGTGTCGATAATGTACCACAAGAACCATCCGAGTAACGCTGCCATTAATCACCTGTCTGTAACGTTTTACTTCCCTTCTGCCTCACCCAGTCCCCCCCCCCCCCGTCAGCCCTCCCTCTCTTCATCTCCATAGCAACACAAGGACAAAGGCATGCCTCGAACTAGTTCAGACAAGTATCATATGTCAGGCCTCACCCCTCCCCCACTCTATGTCCTGTGAAAAACCGGTGGAATGAGGGTGCGTCGGTTCCTGCTCTCAGGCACCTGTTGCAGGTATCGGCACATCAGTCGCATTTGCACCAATGAGGAAGCTGGAAGGCGGTTTTGTGGGAGGGAGCTTCAGAGAAACACAAGCTGGAAAAAATGAGTGTCAGAGTATGGTTTCTGTAGATTTGGTACGGAAAGACTTTATGTTGTCGTGATGAATGATTTGCAGTGGTGAAGTTTTCCCATTTTATCCACCTTTATGCTTGACAAATATTGTAACTTTTTACTTTTTCTTCCCCGTCTTGTTTTTTTTTTTTTTTTTTACATTTGTCTGACAGCTTTAGTTACTTTTCAGATTAGTTTTTCACCCCCTTCCCGTCCAATAAAAACCACATATTTTCAAATGTGTTGACTTTCAATGATAAACTCATGTTCCTTTGTGGGTTGACTTTTAAAATGCTCCCCCTTCTTAAGCTACATAAACACTTTGAAAAGCGTTTTTAGAGGTTCTCACAGGACAGTGACGCTACAAATATACGATGATCTGATAGATTATGATGCATTACTGTTTAATTAAATTCGATTAAACTCACCAGCAGTATATAAAGTAGTACAAATGAGTCCAACCGTAAACATCTACTGCAGTACAATGCAATATTCACATTAATGCAGCAGTAACATGGATCCAAAAAACATCATATATAATAGTAAATCACTCACATACTTTTACATTTTGCCAAAAATACGTAAACACTTTTAATTAAGGTATTTTCATAGTGTGGTGTTAGTACTGTCACAATTGATGAGTGAATCGTTCATAAACTCAGTGGGACCAGTTTGCTGTAGTTAAGTTTATTCAAGCATTAGACTTTTACAATAATTGTAACAATTATTTCAAGGATGAATTAAATACAATGTATATGACAAATAAATATAAGAGCTGGCAATGGTCGCTGTGTACAAGCACAATACTGGAAGGGAAAACGAGTACTTTTTTGAAAAGTACTTTGCATGAAAAGATGTACTGCTTCTCCAGTTGCAGTACGCGCTGCAACATTTAAAAACCTTCTGATTCTCTGTCATACCATGCAGATACAATACACACCTTTGTATTTATTCACCAAGCTATTCTCTCAACGCGTATCACCTGCTCTCATCGTCTTCCTCTAAAAGTACACACATACACAGAGTTCACGTCCCATACTTCCCACAGGCCACTACAAACCTGTGTTACTTCCTTAAATAACTTCATGTAACATATAGAGCGCTGGTATCTCTCTGATTTACAAGAAAGTCACCTACAAAAGGATCTGTACATGATTAACTGTTCCTCTGGCTGTTCAGTAACTAAGAGCCAGCCCGACCTGTCTGGAAACACTGTACAGGCCTTAGTGTCCGGTAGGGTTATCATGCCCTACAGCAGGATAGAAAAGATTGAAAAAATACCCTTTAAATTATTTTTTAGAAAAACGTCATTGCCCTCTTTATATCAGGTATGAGTGTGCAGGTTATTGGAAGCGGGGAATATAAACAGCACATTGTACCTGACAGCAAAGATTAATGAGACGTTTCAGAACCATAAGTCAATAAAAAGTGTTGACCTTTTTGGAGTCTGCACATACAACACTCATCAGGGAGACAAAAGCATCCTTGGTGAATGTGAACTAAAGCCTCTCGACTCTATTGTACCTCAGTTTAAAGCTTATAGCTTCAAGTCTCCTTGCGTGTGCTCTGATCAAAGCATGTTTAATGCTGCGCTGCAAGTTATCCTTCAGGAGGCTAACCCTTTCACCGACAGCAGTGACGACTGCAGCCTTAGCTGGTGAGAAATTATTACAAAATGATATTTCAAATGACATAGAGATGTGTCTGCAGACAGAGACGGAAACGGTTCCTTTTAGTTACGTTTACTTGTTTTGAGGTATTTTACTTCACCAAGACAGCAAGTCAGTCGCTGTCAAGATGAATGCCTAACTGGAGTTAGAAAAACATAGACACAAAAGACGTGAATGCAGACGTTTTAAGTGACCAGGCCGACTTCAGCTCGAGAAAGGCGACGGCTTCATTCTGCAGCGTGAGCTTTGTTTGCCCAAAAACATGTCGATAGCTACTAAAAATCCCAGAATGGACGAACCAAAGACTGCTTTAAAACACTGTCAGTGTTTTTTGCAGCCAGTGGAAGCTTTAAGTATAACTTCACCACAGTTACAGTACTTTTACTCGAATAAAAATAATTGAAAGATCTTTACACCTCTGTCTGCAGAAAAGCGAACATCCCTCGCAAGAACTGGGTTACAGGAGATAAGACAGACGAGCTGTATGTGCAGCGACAAACACATCCTGCATTTTCAAATGTTAATAAGGTAAAAGGCCGCTCAGACTTTCTTTTTTTAGGAATCACCTTTGTGTTACAGCAGCGTGGGGGCCTTGCTGGGGCGTCCCAGCGCCGGGGGGGACTTGCTCCTCAGTTCTTTGCTCTTCAGACTGACGGGCTGAGCCACCATGAGAGCCGGGGCAGAGAGGTGATGGGCAGCCGCCTTCTGCTGATGAGCACTGTTTATGTAACTGGAGATGAGGAGGGTGATCTCCCTGATCTGTTGATGACGCAAAACAAAAGACGCTGGTGTGTTTATTCATGTCGGCTTGATGTTTACCCTAAGTGGATAGTGTTCGTCAGTATGGTTGGGTCTGGACCTACATACAGTGAACCTACAAACCATCCATCCCATACAATCCCATTTTTACTTACCACTGCAATGTCATGTTATCCTAATCTTCTAATTTCTTTGCATTTTGTTGTAAAAAGTAGAAAAGTAGAAAATATTTTCTCTCCATCCTTGTGTTCATTCAAATGCGAGTAGATGTACTGAACTGGAGCAACCTCAACCTGGCGCTAGACTGGAAGACGTGTGAACAACACATCCGCGATCTCACACATTAAAGCTGTAGTAGGAAGAAATTCACTGGAATTTATCAGTATTACATTTCGCGTTTTTGTTCAAAGTAGGTATTTGTACTGCGGTTTTCTGAGTGATGCCTAGTAAGCCTGTAAGTCACTGATTCCGGGAAATCTGAACTTACTGCTTGTCACACCTTGTTTAAAACTAGACGATGACATCTCCTTCTGCATGTCTGGATGAAATATTAATCTTAAATATCAATCTTTCATTCAGCACACACATATTTCACAATTTCAAACTCATCTGACGTGAATTCAACTGTCATCAAGTAGCTTTAGGAAATGATGTAGCAAGTCCAGAGTATGTTGCAAATGATTCTTAGGGTTTCTTGGAAGTTCAGAACAAATTTCATCCCAACGCTGACAAAACTTAAAACACTGTCGTTAATCTGAAGCAGCTGGAGATCAATGTGATGTGATGCAATCCTATGATTCATATGTGTGATCTCAAACAAAAACGCTGCATGGAAACGCGATGCAATGAAACAGCGACATCTTCTGAGCGTCTCACTAACCTTGGAGGCGTCCATTGCAAACAGATGTTTCTCTGTAGGTTTGTCTTTGGTTGTGTTGCCGCCGATGCTCTGACCCACCACCAGCATGAAGTCCTGTTTGCAGCCTCCAAAGGTCATCAGGTTCTTGTAGGGGTGGGACACCAGCGGTTTCTGAGCGCGCACACAGATGCACAGATACACTTTGTGTTACGACGAAGAAGAAATGAACAAAACCTCATATTAAAACTAAATACATCAGTTGATTATGACACTCTTACGTCAAGACATGTGGCATTAACAGATAATCAGAGCAGCAGAGCAAAGGAATCACGTCTGGGCAGCTGGAGAGGTCCAGTTACACCACATGCTTACAATAGAGTTGTGCTCCAGAACGCTGATACCATCTTCATGAACTGCCAGCCAGACACGTACACCCTGCTCTGGAGAGGGAGTGATGGACTGAAACCACAAAGGGACACAAAAAGTCAAATCAGAAAAAGGTCAATAACGTTCTCAAATGTCCTGTTAGGTCCACAAACCAAAGATATTCAGTTTACAGTCTCAGAGTCAAATCTTATGAAAATGACTTTCAAAAATATGTCTCTGACTCAACGTGGTCGAAATCATCACTGAAATTCATGCCAGTGGATTTCTGTTTGAACAAACAGTTAGTTCTTCTTATTCAACGGCCACGTCTGTAACAATAATGACATTTCTGTCATACCGATAATTGGATGAATTAATAATTTAACTCTACAATGTGACGTCATATTTATTTTCTATGCTGGCTTTTATTTATTCAATGCCGTTTTGTGTTTTAGTACGGGCACGAATGCAACGTGTAACACTGTTTATATATGAGCCGACGATAAGATAACTTTCATATGCACGAGATTACAGTTAACATACAAACACTCACCTCTGCTTCGAAAAGTTTGGCACCAAAGAAAGGCCACTTCCTGGCAACGGTCAGGTAGATCCTGACACACTCGGGTGAACTTCGACCCCTGAGCGAAGCCCAGCGAGCGGAGAGACGCTGCAGCAGTTGCCTGAGATGAAGAAGGGGGAGGGGAAGTACATCTGTCATATAAGTAGACCATCACAAGCTGCAGTTAATGTTTAAGGCTTCCTTTGTACCAAACCTTTCCATTGACATGTGGATTAGTGTGAATGATGCAAAAAACATTTAACAGCATTTAAGTCAATGTTGTTTCAGGGCAATGGCAGGAAATTAAAGCGTTAACTGTAGGGAAATCTGTTTATGACAGCGATAACAGACTAGAGCAATATAAAACAGAGCCACCGCGAAAGAAAGAAACATTACACTGACTGTTAAAACCAAATACATACTGTACATGAGTAAAATGTGTGTAGACTGAATTATAATGAGCGCTTTGTTGTGGCACCTGAGCTGGTCCTCAGATGTGGTCCTGCGGTAGTGTTTAGGGTAGAACCGGTCCAGGACCTGCTTCAGGGTTTGAGTAGACTTGGTCTGCGCAGATCCAGGTGCAGAAAATGGACGCTCGAAATCCCCAAACTCCACCTGAACACAAACTTCGTGGCTTGTTCAGTTGTTACAGGACTGTTCTGATCTACTTACACGACAAGGCATCAAAGATCTTCCCTCTTTTTTTAATTCATTAGATGCCAGTAAATGGTCAAAATGAAACTATCCAGTAGACTGAGAACAGAAAATCAGAGGGTGTGAGGGTTTTTTTAATGAATGAAAATATATCCTTCACCTCAATCAGACTACGAAGCCTGTTAAGCTATTTCTTGCACCTGTAAAGGTAACATGTATATTATTATTTTGAGACAGACTATTGGTGTTCAGTGACTTGTGCATAGATCGAGTACAACAGAACCAGGATCATCACGTAGTCCAGCCACGCTCAGGTCTATTCTCACACAAATCTGAATGTTGATGGTGAAAAGTCCATCTCCCTCTTCACTGATGTTCTCACTGTCGACTGCTTCACTTTGATAAACTCTTTTTTATTTTAAGTATTTTATATATTGGTGAAATAGCGTATTTGGGATAAAAATTATTCATCAGAGGCAGGGATATATATATACATATAAAAAAAAAGAGGGTGGGAAACCTCCCCCCATTCCACCGGCAAATCACACCCTGTTAACATTTGATCGTAATTACCGACCTGGGCCAATAGTGCAGCCATTTCCAGAGCCAGTTCTTTGTTGACAGGGAAGTGTCCCGCTACGATGGCCTCATTTGTTTGATAGGCCAGCAGCAAACGCTCCCTCTCGGACTCCCCCCTCCCCTGGAGAGAGAAGTAGAGCCTAGAAAGAGACAGAAGATTCACATGTGTAAGATTACAAGCAAATCCTTCGATTCACATTGTCTCATATAAATAACACAAAGAGGGAGGATGCTTTTAAGTAAACTTTATTGCCACGGTCATCGCCAAGACTTCTGATCCGTGAGTACAACGTCAGGAGTTGCATTAGAGGCAACGGCGTTTTGGAGCGAGAGAGGCAAGACTGTGGTGTTGCTCATTGATCCAGAGTGTTGAAATTCCTGCAACAGCGTTCCAATCTTGCTTCTCTTTAGCCTAAGTCAACTGCTTGTGATTCTGTCTGGAGTGGAGAACAGGCTAATGCATAAACCCCCGACTCCGTTCACTTCTTATGGATCTCTCCCACACTGTCAAACCGGCTCTTTTTCATGATTTTGTCAAGGCGACGGCTGTCCCTGTTACTGGGGCAACTCTTTGCGCCACACTTTGTTCTTCCTGTCGACTTTCCAGAAAGATGCTTCTGGGAAGAGCCAGCTTTGTCAGCGCTAACCTCCTGGTTCCGTCCCTCTTGGTGCAGTGTGTCAATAAAAAAAAACCTTGCTTATGGCTGTAACAATAAAGTTAACTTCGAAAACCTTAGAATGGTTCAAGAAGCGACCCTCAAAAGAAGACTGACTTGTGTTGTTAGAATATTTTGAGGCGAGGTAATTAAAAAATACACATTTACTGTTTCAACCTTCTAGAAATGGGTTAATATACTGTATTTACAGAGTAAACTAAACCATGTGAGCTGCAACCGCCGGGCATTCTTCTCATTTTTGAGATGCAGGCGTATATAACTCAGTTGTGGCTGGCAGGTGCAGGGCCAGTCGAGTCCGTCTCTACCTGTTCTTGTATGTGAGGCGGACCGTCCTGGTGTTTTCTGACTTTCCAGTGTGCTGCTCCTTAGAGGCCTGCTCCCATTTGGAGATAATGTCACAAATCTGCAGGTAGCGGGAGGAAGACGGAGTCAAGTGTTACAAGATGAGAAGTTAAACACTTCTTGTCTTCAACGTCTACAAGTCAAAAGGTGCACCTTGATGCCTCCCTGCAGACAGTGCTCCAGCTCTCGTCCAGTCGGGTCGTCTGTATACAAGCTGAAACCAGACAGCCCTGTCTTCCTCATGCCGGTGTCCTGATTGAGCCGACACTGGAATTCATCGACGGTGGTTGATGCGTCAAAGCTAACCACCTGGAAAAGAGTTTAAATACAGGCTGTAAGGACAATAACTTTAAAAGTAGACCATTTTTGCTTTTAAAAGTGTTCATGAATAGAATTATGACTAAAAAAAGAACAATTAAGGTGTATTTGCTCTGCGTAAAGTGAACATACATACATATTGATATAAGTACTAGTACTGTTAAATTAATTCCATCTTATTTGTTTTGGATTACTTCAATATAGAAAGAAAAAAATGCTACACATCCTAAATACCAGAACACATTTTTTTCCTCCTCATATTACGAATGTATTAATATTCTGCGATCATATGGCAGTTGGTGATCACTGTCCTGCAGAGACTGTAATACAAGCGCACATTTGATATGTGTGTCTTCATTTCTTTATTTGTTTAAGTCATTGAGCTGTGATTAATGATCTCATGACCTTTAATGAGACACATACGGAGAAAGTCAAGGTGGAACAACAACCCCACCCACAAGAAGAACACTGTAAGAGTATCGACATGACGAGTCAAGTTGTCGGTGTGCCGTAACCTGACTTCACTCTGCTGTTCTACTCATTAGTGGTATTATCTTCACCTGGTAGGTGTTATTGAGGAAGTGAACAGGGACGCTGAAGGGCAGGGAATGGTGATAGGGATTCCTCAGCAGGATGGACAGAATCTCCATTCGGGACGGTCTGGATTGCCTCTCGCCTTTCTGCTGGGTTCGCTCCATGGAGCGCTGACAGTAGATGGCATACTTACCCACCTCAGTCCTGAAGACAGATGTAAACATGTGCAGAAGTTAGAAGTTAGCACCAGTCAGAGTAGGAACCCAGAAAACAGATTTGACCAGTTTTCTGTGTAAATTGTAATCATAGCACTGTGCACCTGTCTTTTCTCATATACAGAAAAGATCAGGTTTTCGTCAAATACAACTGAATTAAAGGTACATTCCAAAGTAATGGAAACCCAAATTGTGTTCAAGAGAGGTGTGGTGCTGAAGTTGTCATTGTGTTTGTGTGGAGCAGACAGATAAAAATATAAATAAAGCGTTACGTCAAAAGCAAAGCACAGGTTATGTTCACACTGCCAGCCTTAGTGTTCATCTTGGATTTATTACTTTATTTTGTTTTGCTGTTCATTTTATTTTTTAAATGTAGCTAATATCAGTCGACTGATAATCTGCTCCAAAGTGTCATTATTATCGGCCTTTAAAGAAACACCCCCAAAAAGTTCTGACACTGAAAACGCGTTACGTGGGACGGAAATTAATGTCCAGAAACAAAATACTGTACGTACGCTGTGACCAGAACTTGTTCTTCTTGAGGGTTTGTCTTCTGATATGAATGTTCAGACTGAGGTTGCATTAAAAAAAACAAACAAACCTCTATCTGTCCCATACGTTTTAAAAGAGGTTTTGTTAAGGTACTACAGGTGTCACTAATAACACTGACGAGGCTTCATTTTATTCAAATAATAAAGTAGTTACATGGGATTCAGACATCACTAACATTGAGGCCCGCATGCACAATAATAACATGTCTTTTTCTAACCACCTTGAGTCCCCGTGTCTTTTGAGGTGAACCTGAAGCAGCCAGAGGAAAGGGTGCTGAGGCAGGAACAGTCCCACGCACAAGGCTAAAAACTGCCAGCCCTGAAGAACGACATAAAACACACGGAGAGCTAAAACAAAGGCTACAAACGACGCCAATATGAGACAGAGGAACTGAAAAGAAATGGTTAGAAGCATTAAAGCGTGGTGGTTTGGTACGGGGCGGCTGCGGCTCAGGAAGTACAGCAGGTTGTACTGGCGGTTTGATCCTCGGCAGCTCCTGTCAGCGTGTATCAAACTGTATCTGGGTAACGATGCTGAACTTGTCCCACTGCTGTGTGAGTGTATGTGTGATTATGTGAAGAAACTAGTGAACGATGGCACAGTGTAAAGCGCTTCGAGTGTCAACAAGTTAGAAAAGAAATAAATAAATACAGTCACTTCACATTTTTATGATTCAGAACCCAATAATGTAATGATTTCCTGAAAACGTAATGAAACTTGCGCTTAACCTGATCAAAAATGTAACAAAACAATAATGTAACAACTACACCAATAATGTAATAAAACAAGAAACTAGAAAAGACTGTAATTAAAAGTGAGTAAAAGTCAAAACGTTCCTACTACAGTTTTTAAAGTTTCTTCTTCAAATGTACTTTAAATCAACTTTTTTTGCTTAATTTCAAACTCTGTGTGAAACCCTATTATGAATGCATGAATGCATAACAATCAGGTGAAGCAAAGGAGACCATTCATTCAATAAAAATCCCTGTTGACTCAGATGAAACTCAACATTTCAGCCATATTTCTAACCAGTTTATATGGTACTAATCGGCTGAGTTCACTGATACAGTATTACATTGTTTTTAACCTGGTAAATACTGTGCCGTGACTCACTGTGGTGTCTTTATTTAGAGAAGCTGGATGAGACATAAACACCTGATACGTATGAAAAGCTGAACTAAACCTCAGACTTTAACTTGTGCCCTCTGCTGGAGATTCAGGCACAGTACACCTGGTCTTGACAAGATCACAGACATATAGACGTAGACGCCACTTCAGTCCGTTGCTATGATACATCAACATGTCCGCCATTTTGGACTGGTCAGGACTGGCCGGTAAACGGGGCAGCTGTGGTTTTTCTGGATTAATAGCACAATGTCTAACTGACTCCAAGGAGAC
>JAPQRN010022217.1:0-24006 GCA_037367275.1 Coranthus polyacanthus | reverse complement strand
TCTCCTCTCCTCTCCTCTCCTCTCCTCTCCTCTCCTCCTCCTCCTCCTCCTCCTCTCCTCTCGTTCCTCTCCTCCTCCTCCTCCTCTCCTCTCCTCACCTCTCCTTCCCCTTTTGCTCAGATGACTCTCTGTGATGTCAGTCTCTCCAGAGCTTTGTGGAGGTAAACAAAGGAAATACAAAGCATAAGGCAGCAGGTGCTAGCCAGCTGCTGAGGTGTCTAGACCTAATAAAGGATTCAGATATTTCTTTTGAAATAGTTTGGACAATCACTTATCTGGTTTATCTGAAAGCAGATTTTTTTTTTTTTTTTCAAATTACAATTCATTACATTCATTTTCACTGACCCATGACACAGAGACCTAACATTTAATCATAATACACAGAACTAACTGGCCTCCCTCTGAGCACAGCTGTATGTGCACACAGGCCACTGCAGTAGATAGTGTGATGGAGCTATGCTCTCAAGAAAAACAACTTTTTTTCCACTTGATTACGGATGAGGAAGCAAAAATGTTAAAGGCGTGAGAATTGGGGGGGAGGGATGCTGTTTTTTTGGGAAAAGGCCAAAGACCTCTGTCTCTGTTTATCCAGATGACATCATCTTTCTACTATCCCATACAGTAGATCAGTTACCCTGCTGTCCTCAGCACAGGTCTTACTTTTTTACTGACCCGACATTGAGTCAGTGATTGGTTTGAAATTTCACTGAAACTGCATTCTTCAGTGTGCAAGGGATGAGCTTTTTAATTTTGAGATGTAAAAGTCAGGATCGTTAAGATGCGCTATGCTCGATTTTGTGACAAGTATTATTATCATCATTATTATACGATGATATTTTGCATCAAATTCTGGTGCTATAGTTTACTAAACTGCTCTTCTTCTGTCCCACAAATCCACACACATATTGCCGTCCTGTCTCAGTTATGCTTCATCTAATCGTAAATGGCAAATGTCTCGATTTGCATCAATAATATAGTCTAGGAAAATAAGTCTTGAGCATGCTTAATTGTTTAGCTGGATTTGAAAAAAAAGCAAACCTTGACTTCATTCCCAAACACTCCCACCTTCCAGAAGCAGTGAATGTAAAACTCATTATATCCAGCAGGAATGAAAATGAACTACACTGCAAAATTATCAAGGTGACAGACATTATGTTGCTACATACTGAAACATGTCCCACTCTCTTAAAGTTACATAATGGGGAAAAAAAAGGAGTGTTAATGAATGCATTTTGGCACATTCTGGCAGTAAGCGGTGTCAGTAGTAAGTCAAGTTCATGTCTTGTATTATCACCTACAGTAAGGCCTACTGTATGAGACTGGCGTGATGTGTCCTGGGCACATGGCCATCAGTGATCCCACTCCTTAGGCCTCTGTTTGTTTTGGGAGCTCTGGCTACCTCTGACCAGTGGATAAACCCGAGCTGTGTATTTTGAATGTCAGAAGCACTTTGTGGGACCTGTGAAATGGATTTGATTCAGGGCTTACGCTGGACTCTGCTTAATGTCACAGCGCAGCATAAACACCTGTTGATTTCAAACACCATGAGCTAACCGGCCACTGACCATGAATAGGCACGAATCCAACTCCTCCACTTAAATACTGACTTCCTCTGGAGAATCACGGAGCAAGTTGCTCAGTGAGCTTCTGTTTCTGATTTCTGGAACAATCAATGGACCATAGTTTATACAGGAAATACCAATATGGATGAACAAGGGAATTAGATCACAACGCAGTGCTACTCAGCTCCTCGGTACAAGAAAGGAATACTGGGGAAATATAAGTGAGAGAGTCGTAACAGCGGATGAAAAATATTGGGAAACTCACGGTCAGAAAATGGAAATGAGGTATTGGAGTTGGCAATAAATACTAGACTTAACTGCCTGAGAATTTTCCTCGCCTAGGAATGTGTCAGACTTAGGCTGGAGTTCCCATGGCTTTGGTGTGAGGTATGTATGAGGAATGGTGCTCATTCCAATTAGACTGTTTACTTTGCCCTCTCCTTTGCGCGCCGCTCCACTGCTCACAGGCGCGTCTGTGCGTAAAATCTGCACAGATACGAGTGGACTGAATGTCAGCTGGAAAAATTATCCCCCTGCGTTCGACATTGTTGCCCCAGTGGCTATAATGATTTCTTTGCAAGAAGGCTTTTGTTTTATTGCCGCAAATGCATTTGCACAAAATTTACAACAAGGCAGTCAAGTTTTGGGCACTTGTGTCCAAAAATGTTGGCTGCCTTGCGCACAGGAGTAAAATACTGGCAATCACAAATAATAAATCCACTCTGCATATTATTTACACCGACATCCAAAACAAAGTATGGTTGTAATTTGGTGAGATCAAATTTAGACACGTTTGTAGAAAAGACACTCGAATAAACACAACTAAAGGCAGGTAACTTACTGTTTTCTGGCAGACCATTGATCATGTTGAACTTGTAAATCTCTTTGGCATAGTACTCAGTCTCCGTGTTATCCTGTCCACAACTCTGCTGCCTATCTCGTCCCAGCTCCTCAATGAGCTCCTTGGTGCTGTTATAAAGGGCCAAAACCTGAAACGGTACTTGACTTGGACCTGTTGTTTGAGGCGGACTGGTCAGTCGCAGTTTACTAAGAATCTGTCCCCGGACCGCCTCTACTCTCTTTTTCTTTATGTGGTCAATGTCCACAGTGGTGCAAGTGGATAGCGACAAAGTCATTGTCACACAATTTGAGAGGAGGAAAAAGAGAAGTGCTTTGCCCAGATTCATATTTCACTCTGCGTTCACTCACAACCGAGGCTTGTCAAGGCAAGGAGCAGAAAAAAACTCCAAAACTGAGTTCCGATTTGAATAGAATCCCTGTTCACTTTTCATTCAGGTCGTGAGTGAGTTCTGTTCCTGGAGGAATCCCATTTTCTCAAGTGCTATGTCATCTTTGCAAAGTGCGCATTTGCATGAGAGCAAATCCGTGCCATTGTGGAAAACAATCTCAACTCTTCATTAAAACTCTTTATCCTACTCTTCATTCCCCCTTGCCACATACAAAGGTCTCTTCACTTGTTCCTGGGTTTACAGGGCACCAGTCTCTGCACTGCGGCTCAGCTTCTCCATTGCATTAAGCTCCTTTCATCCACTTGTGCGTACGGAGTCAGTGCGCTTCTCTGCTCTGTCTCCCTACAGTCCAGCCTCAAACCCACTCCAAGGCTTTCCCCACTCACTCATACTTTATAGTCACAAGCCGTGACGTTGTGGAGGGAGGGGCACCGACTTACAGCCGCTGCTCGGACAGTGAGGCCCGTCCTATCCAGTGCAGTGTTTTTAATAAAACTCCAAACGTGGAATCTGATCTTAAATCAAACTTTAGAAAATGTGCATAATTGGACAGTGTGCTGAGAGGTGAGTGACTCTTAAAAGGCGTCGCCACTAACAGGGGAGTCACTGCACTGACTTGTCAGATGTATATTTGTATCTTTAGGAGCAGAAGGGACATGCGATTTAGGATACCGACGAATGGGCCGACAAGGCTGTAAAAATACGTACCTATGTAGACATATCATCCTCTTAACCCTCGGCCCGAAAACTACACGGGGCTATTTAAAAAAAAAAAACACACACAATCGGTGACATAAAGTTTGAAAGAAAATGTCAAACTCAAATGGCAGGCCAAAGTTAACAAAAGGGATCTTGAGGGTGCACAGAGGAACTCACCCAGCTGTTATGATCCACTGCAGCCTGCTGCTACCGTTCAACTTCTCCCGGTGACATAAAACATGCACAACAGCAACATCCAGCGGATAAAAAGAGGAAGTTCGGGAGCAATGCAATGCCCTTTGCAGTGAACGGAGACGAAAGTAAAGGATGACTTGCCGCTAGCTGTTTGTTTACATAGCTTGTACGAAGCATTTAAATACATTTTGATCACGGTCGTTATCACCACACAAAAAAAACATCAACAGCAGCGACTCTGCAGGGCACACAGTACGTTTTTAATATGCCCTGTGTGCCATTATTTCGGTTTATATAGAGCCTATCGCTTTATTCGCGTTTTGACTTCACGGGTAGAGAAGTGGATGCGTTTTCCGTCTGATAGGCGTTGCCATGGTGCGCGTTGCTATGTGACGCTTGTTGCTATCCAGGAAGACGCTGGCCTAGTGTTAGCAAGGAGAAAAGAAATGGACGACAGCTTCCAGCTCGGAGATACTGGAGTTGTGAGAAATGTACGTGACTTGTTGAGTAGCAGAGACTGGTGAATGAGTATAAGGCGAGAGCCAACATTTATTCTAAGAGCTAAAAAGGCATTTGAGACCGCACTGTGCCTGTGCAGTGAGGCAACCGTAAGCTAATGCTAAAGGACTGCTAACTAGCATTAGCTATGTGGCGAATGTTAATGTATGTAACGAGTCGGTAAATGAGACAACGCAGCTCTCTTACTGCTTTAGAGACTTTGCCATTTTCCTCTGCGAGAAACGTCAGCAGGAAGGTTTTTTAACTAGCAAATTAATCAGCGTTAACCGCAGCTGCGCTAACACTATGCTAACACTGCGTGAACTTTTCTCAATTCATTAGTAACTAGCTAACTTAGATGAACACATAGAGACAGTGCCTAAATTTTGTTGTCATGAAATAAAATAATGAAAAACAAATAAACATCAATTGTTACATACATTATTGGTATTTATAACGCGCATATTGTCTGTAAATGGTTAATTCAGGTGACTTAATTGGTCTAGACCGTGTATGAAATTGATGAGAATGGTGCACTTGGTATGTCTCCCTTTTTTTCAATCATCATTCAGTACTTTTGTGTTGTGTTGTTATACCATTAAGACATTTGATTCACTACTTGGTGTCTTACAGTAAAGTTGTTGTTTCCACAGTAAAAAAAAAAAAAGTTTATAGTCTGCAAACTATAAACTTGAAGAAAAATGGAGACAATATATAATGCCACATGGCCTCTTTGTGAAAATTATTTAAGAAGTATAATCTTCATTTGATATGTTCAAATGAATAACCTGTTTTAAATGAATTAAACATTTGGTTGGTTTGTAGATTCTACAATTCAGGCAAAATGAAAAGTATTTAGTCGCCAAGTGCAAACTTTTGGATTTTAATTTATTTATTAGGTTGCAAAATCTGGACGTAGGGCTCGCCACGCAACGGACCAATCCTCATTTGAGGATACTCGCTACGTAAGGAAGTCCTCCACTTCTGCATCAGTGGTAGAGGTATGTGATCATGTTATTGACAATAGTCTGCATGTTGTAACATCACCTGTCTTGGCCTTAATAAGCTTTATCACTATGCATTTTGCTTTGTCCCATAACACAACTCAAAGGATGAAGATGAGGTAGGATGCATGAAAAAGTAGTGACTTTGCATGGCTTCCACTGCTAAAGCTCCAAGCATCAACTTTATACTTTATGCTATTCAGTGTTCACAGATTCTGAAACACTAGTATGTTAACTTGAGTTCACATACTCCAGTTGTTTCCTCAGCTCAGATGATTTTCATATTTCAGATTTGATAGTTTAGATCAGTACCTTAAACATCATGACACACATGGTTAATACCATCATGACATATATTAATACTGAGGCTATAAAGTTGTAATGGAGCACTTTTTATGCAGTGATATATATATTGCCTTTTTCCTACTTCATTAGATTGTAAGGCTTATGATGCTTTTCCACCTCACGGGACTTGACTCCACTCACCTTTTTTGGTTTTCCATTGAGCCAAAATTGGGTATAGTATCTGGTATCTTTTATGGTAACACGTCCACTGATGTTCTAAACGATACCAAAAGATGTTGTGAAAGCACTGGAAACAACTGATTGCTCAGAGATTATCCTTACCTGCAATTCTTAAATAGCCAGGCTATGTTACTCTACTCTCTTCTTCAGCAGTCTTGTTTCTTAGTGCATTCAGCCTCTTTTGAAACAAATTTCTCTCCTTGCTGTGACATGTGGCCTTTTACAGAAAATCAAGAGCAGCATCCCTTCAGTATCCTCAATTTGTCCTGTGTGTCACATTGAAGATGATGTTATGGCAGTTTGATGGAGTATCGCTATAACAACCATCTACATTGAGGGGGTATTATATCTGCAGTGGGAAGTGAAGTATCTGGTACCCAAAGCGAGTAGAGTTGAGCCATGCAGTGGCCTATAGACATTTTGTTTGTACTGGGTCTTATAGTAGTGCATGCATTTTAACTTCTGAACTGTTGCTTCATATGAGCTCCAACACCCTTTTGAATAGCAGAACCTGTAAAACTGTGCTCTTAGAAATTGTTTAATTGAAAAATAAGCAAATAACATGACTAAAATCAGCAGTGAGATTACCATTGTTTCTGCCAAATGCTCTACCTAATATGATCTGAATCATTTGAAGTCCTGCTGTTAAAGTATCTTTTTCAACAGTCTTTTTCTCTTGAAACATTTTAAATTGAATTATGTTAAATTTAGATTACATATAACACAAATATATATGAGATAAATAAAATGAAAAGCGACAATTAAAATACAAAAAATAATTTCCCTTCACTATTGTTGGTATTTATGGAATCAGACACGTCTCCTGGATTGGCAAACTGTAAAACTGCCAACATTCCCAAACAAAAATCCCAGCCATGCTCTTGCTTTAGGCTAATCTTCCCAAATTAGGCCAACTTCCCTAATGTATGAACCAGTATTCTCGCGCCCTCTTTGACCTGCTGTGAACATGCAATACATTTTTCCAGAGTGTCGTGCGACTGGGTGGGTTTATTTGCAGTCTTCGTTTATCAACCCTGGCCTCTTCTGCCTAAAATACCCAACTGATTGGTCGCATTCCTGTCATCCTTTTAAACAAAGACTCACTTGCTTTTATGGGCTCTTAGGGGTTGGCCACTACAAGTTCTTTGCCCTAGAGACCATCAGAGAATCATAAATTAGAAAACTACGGGTGCTAAGCTAATTGCCTTAATAGCCATTTACTATTTACTACAGCTGTTTAGTTCATATTTGGTCACAAAGAATCAGAAGGCCAGATTTGTTTTGTTTCTCAGGACACTTAGAGCCCTCTCCATTTTTGTTGCATGAAATAACTGTCAGAGGAGCCATTTATTACACTAAAAGACACTTATTGACCTTATTTTCATGTCCCCCGTGATAATTGTTTAATGTCACAATTGCCAAACATTAAACATTAGAAGGAATGCGTTCTACTTAAAATACCATAATTGTGATTATTATTTATAATAAGGAGACAGTCACTAATTACACAAAGTTCAGCTTGTTCAGCCTCAGCTCTTCTGGATTAATAGTAATATCAAGTAGAGCAGGGTGTGCTCCCCCTCCTTCTGCCCAGCTTAATGGTGACATTCAGATTTATAAATGGCTTTGGTGAAGGAACGAGCCATGAACGATTATTTCCTCTTTCATCATAAACGAAAGAAATTTTTTCACGAGCACTTTGTCCTCTGCAGACCCAATTTAGTAATGAGAAATGTTGTGCCTTTTTAAATTCATTTGTCTGGTGCCTGCTCTGAGGAATTCATTCATTCAAGTGCTGCTCTCAAGATCAAAATGTATACTTAGTTTACTATTTTCAGAATCAAGGACTGAGAAGGTCATTTTTTTTTATTCCTGTTAATCTATTTTAGGTTCAGATTTTTACAGACCCTCGCAGTTCCCACACTGCTCCATATGTTCTGTTTCTGGAAATCTACAATACTGAAAACTAAAATAAACAAACCATCGGATGACTGTTCTGTACATACCAGGCACTGGTGTAAACCTAGAGGTTGATAACAAAAGATGTGAAAATAATCCTCACGTTGACCTTAACTTTTTGCTTTGCTTTGGGGTCTTCTTGTTTTTTTGATGGATTTTTCATGATTTTCTGTTGTTGTAGACAAGAAGGCCCCCTTCTGGCACCACTTTAAAAAAAATCACGATGACAGGTTTTCACAAGCCTCTTTGATATAGTCCATTTGCTTCTAAATCGAATGTGGATTGATACAAAACATAAGGTTTTTAATTATGAGGAAAAGTAAAGCTGCATCTTTTTTCTCCCAAATTTTACATTTTATCAGTCAGGGTTTACATACGCACAAACATGATCAGTTTCTCTCCTGTGTGAGGGAGTAAACGTTTCTAAGAAAGCTGCATCCTATAAATGTTTTCTCTTCTTCCAGGGCCCTCCACCTAAACCGGCTCGGAGGCAGGGAGGCTGGGCAGAAGAAAGCTCCGGTTCTGGTTCTGCCAAGTACGAGTGTTTGCCTTTTTCCTTTTCTGTCTACTAGTATCTACACAGAAAGCAGGACTATGAGCTGTGTTCTTGTGTTATATGTTATTAATGAACTCTCATGCTGTTGAATGAGCTTATTTATCAGTGCATATTTGGCACTCAGGCTGTGAATCAACAAGGTTAGAGGGAGTCTGTCTGAGCGGGCAAGTCTCCATTCGTCTTCATCTGTGAGCAAGGCGGTAATTGACATGGTTAATGCATCAGCCACAGGAGGGCACTGTTAGTCAGCTAGCCACTTCATCACACAGGTTCAAGCCACTTAATCACCCCTTACCACTGCAGTCTGCTCTTTACATGGGGAGCACAACATGTAGAATTCATGAAATATTTGGAACAGATGGAAAGTGTTGGCCAAAAGCCTTCATCTACAACTAACTGCAAACCGCAATATTGTACATGACTGACTCAATATGCAACCACCTCTCTTCTGCTTACCACAGTGCTTCTTTCCTTTAGTCTCAGTGGAGGTGCGAACATAGGAGATGCAGTGAAGTGAACAGACTGAGTCGATTGGGCTTATTTGTGTAGTTTACTGCACCGTTAGTGCAAGCAGGGAGAACAGCAAACTCAATAGATCTTTCCTTTCTCACAGAAGGTCAGTATGTCGCTTCCCTGCTTTTGCGTAACCCAGCTTGATTCCCAGTCTCAAAGCGATTGAAATACAGGAGGTGTAAAAGAGGTTTGCACGTGCATTGATCCTCTCTGAAACAAAGTAAGTAATGGTCCCCCCTGGAACCGGCAAGGACTTCTCCCTTCAATGTCACCCCTCATGCTCAATCACCGCCGCCCTCCTCCCACTAATCCCAGCGTAGAAATCCCAGGATTTGTCGATCTATCACTTCTAATTGACACTAAATGATCTGTCAGTTTATTGATGAACCTTTGAAACCAGGTTGTCACAATATATTTTATCCCTAACAACTTTTTCCAGACAGTTTTACCATGTCTATCACTTTGCCTTACATGAGTCTTAATCAAGGGGTCTGTAATGTGTCTTAAGTGTCGCCACCCCCGCCCCCCAGACAGGACACAGTCCAAGGGCAGGCAGGTAGGCTCCCTCGGCTCCTCTCTGCCCTGCCTGGTTGGACTCTTGTACCTAAAGGCTGTTAGTTTAGACTCAGACAGCATGGGAAAGACCGGCAATAGCTGAGAATTGGTTGGCTTACTGTGCCTTTTTTTAGGGTGTTTGCAGGTAAAAGTCTTGAAATGTCTTAAATTCAATTTTATAAAAGTTAGGCCTTAGAAATCATTAAATAGTCTTGAATTTTAGTGTGTGATTCGCACAGTCATTTTCAAATTTATTTTATTGTATTTGCCTTTCAATTTCTTTTGGTCAAATTGAGTGAAGCTCCTCTGCGTGAAAGTCCACATTTCTGATGTTATAAAGCATTAAACCTACCACTTAACCTAATGCTGTTTTATTTACCTGTTAGCAAAACGTAGATTACTCTAACTAAGAAAAAGATGATTTGTCAAAAAAATCTGTCTCAAAATCAGTTAAAAATTATCTTAAAAATACAAAAAAAGTGTCTGCTACCTTTAGACTCTCTCCTTTTATTTTGGGTTAAACAATCAGTTTGTGTGTATTCACGCTGATGTCCAGTGGTATAAGGGTATAAGACCAACATAAATGCAAGCTTGTATTTACCTATGCTTATGGAGGTCCAGCATGGACTGAAATCTTGACTTTTCTGGTGCTAAATTAAAAGCAGGGGCTGAGGATAGTTTGCAGACTTTTAACACTGGATTTATTTTCCACTCTTATCAACAGACAGTTACGTCTGTGCTGTTTTATTATGTTAGGAGTCTCTGAACACTGCCGTCAGTGTGTGGTGACTCGTATCCCCACACCAGGAGTGATGTATTGTGATCAATATTTAAACATATACTTATTTAATTCTTTAAGTGGAGCCCTCTAGTGACTCCCCCGCACATTCATCCTGTAACTTCTTTAGGCAATGTCTCTTCATTTTGGCACTGTAAAACAATAGTTGGTTGCACTGGGTTGCATTATTAAAAACAGTAGGGGGCACTACTCTACCAGGAGAGCCAGTAAAAGAATTGTTCTTCATGGAAAGATGATAAAAACCTGTCAGACTGAAACACATTTTTACTTGTATGATTAAATACATAATAATATAGTTATAGATATATTTGTACATGAAGGTCATTGGTCACTGCTTTCTTAAATCAGTGCTTATTAAAAATAAGGTGTTGATTCAGAATGTCAAAACACAGTATTTTTGTGTCCGGCACGCTCCATTCAAGCTGAGCCGTGTAACAAGAGAGAAGTCTGAAATAAGCTGCATGATTCAGCAGGAGATGACGCAGAAAAAGCAAAGAGATGAGAAGACACGGCTATTGTAGCAGAATAACTATCATTAGATATGGCATAGGGTTTGTTTAATGACAAGCAACAAGTGTTCAATGTGTTTTTCTTTCTCTTGGTGTACAGGGCTTCAAGAAGACCTGCAGCTGAGGACCAGGAAGAGTAAGTTCACACAGAAGCCTCATCTGTATTTCATTGTTCTCTCACAGCTGTTGATTGAATTCCATGAGAGTTATATTTTGTGTATGGATAAAAATAGGTCAGTTTAAATGTCTTTTTCCTTTGCAGTAAAGTGGAAATGGCTCCGTGCTTTCAAATTGTCCTTGGTTGCAACTAATCCTTGCCTTCCAAGAACAATCACTTAACATGATTAGAAAACAGCGTGACTGAGTTGTCATCACTTTTATTGCTGTTAGGAGCCAAGTTTTCCTGTTATTCTGGTTTTTATTCATCACCCTCCCTCACATCGTTCTGTCACAAGAATAGACATCACCGTGAGGAGAGGCAGGTAGAGGACACAGTCATGTGTGTTTTACTCATCATCACAGTCGGAGCCTGGTGCCTCAATGGCTGTAGTGAGACAGAAGCTTTGTGTAAAATTCAACTTCCTATCCTCCAGGAAAATCCCACATCGTGCTTCTGTTAAAACAGTCTTTTATTAGTTATACCTACTCAGAGTGCTGCTCAAGCTGAGTTTATTTTTTAAAAATTCCTTGAGGTGATCTTGTCTGGGGCTGCCAGACTGGTCACTCTGCACAACAGCGTCATCGGTGCCTTTTGGCAGAGGGAACTGTTCTGGAGTCCCATCAGACTGTAGTAGCCTACTGAGTGAGCATCGTAGCTACCACGAGAGAAAGAAAAGACCAAAAAAAACAACAGACCCGTCATCAAAGCAAAGTAGCCCACAAGCCAATTTACTCTCTTCCTATGATGACCTCACCGTTGGGCTGCGTTTTGAAAGCGTTAAATAATTCATACTCTCACACTTCCTCTTTCTACAGCCGTCGACTGCGACCACAAACTCCCCAGGGATCAGATGATGAAGGAGGTAAGAGCACCCTCCCAATCCGCCACTCTGTCTATCCTCACGGGCAGAGTGGAGCCCTCCAGTGCCTCCCCTGCACATTTATCCTGTGGAAGTAGAGCAGATAAGCAGGCAGTCAGATCACTGCTTTCCACTGATGCTCCCACCATATATTTAACTGTTAGAAGTCTGTGTGTGATGATATGTAAGCATGACCCACAGACCCTTGAGATTAGACTTTTTTTATTCAATGAAGTTAGATTCTTAGTTGGTCGGGGATATCGTGTAAGTGTGTCCCCACCACCTGGAGTGACACAGGTAGTGACAACGCACACACATATGAACACACTGTGTCAAGCTTGTGCTGCTGAATACAGATCACACTGAAACACTGCTGCTTTGCCAAGACACCAAAGGGCCCGACCGTGGGCACCGAAAACGATGTCAGGACTGACATGAGGAATTCTAGCAAAATTCTGCACAAAATACATACCGGATGAAATTGCCTTTGTTAGGCCTTGCCTTGTTGGCTCAGAATAGATTAATGCATGAATTCCCAAAGACTCGTTGCCAATACATTTTCAACAAGTAGCTTGTTTTTAAAATTACTGAATGTTTTGATGTTCTGATAATTGTACAACATTGAATTCAGTATGAAAGGCTAAAGCACATTCTAATTGTTTTACTGATGATTTAACGTGTATGTGTTTTCAATAACGCGTATAAAACGAACCTGAAGATTTATCAATATCTCGTTGAAATGGCTGATTTACCTATTCAAGATAATATTGTAAGGTGATACAGAAATGTCATTAAAATGGTCAGTGAATGTTCATTTACGCAAAGATCTGCACACAATTTACACACATTATTGTGAATTGTGTCGGGAAGGTTGGGAAACAGGATAAATGACTATGTGAGGAATTTATTTAAATGATTGAAATTGTATTTATTGAAATGATTTATCTTTCTATCACCACATAAAACTGATAAAGATTTTACATAGTCATTTTAGACATTCACACAGGCTTAATGTCATATATTTTCCTTCATTGTTGTATTGGACCATTGCATTTTATTTGCATGAAGTCTTACTTCCTTATGCTTTTTGTTTTTGTTAAAAACAAAAATATGATGGAAAAAACAGAAAATGAAAAAATGAAATTGCAGTGCATTGCAATTTCTATGGACTATTCATTTTCCTAGTTTATCCCTAATTTCAAAAGTAACTACTATAAACACTGTACCTGCCTATTACATATATGTATAAACACATTTTCTACTCTCTGTCAAGTATTTATTGGCTAAAATGGCCAGTCCAGAGGTTTGGTTCTTTTGCAGTTAATGCCGTTGGAAAGATTATTACTCTGTGGAGGGAGACCTCTTAATACAGAGCCGGAGGCAGGGGCATTGGAAATTACAGTGCTGAGGGTTAGTGAGATAGCCCCTGCGATCTTGATTATGTCCCTTACCCTTATCCCTTATGTCCACTGGCTACAAGCGTGGAGAGAGGAAAGAGAGAGAGAAGCCCCACTCAGTCCCCTGCTCCCATCTCCCCATCAGCTGGCCCCATAGCCTCCTGCTGGTCACTTAAAATAGTATCACAAACACATTCATCTGTTTCATGTCTCACTGTCTTACTTTAAGCCAGCGAGGTGTTGAATATTGTCCTCTCAAATAGATTCAGTGCCTAGGTAATCATTTGACCGGACCCCTGTGTAGATTATAGAAGCCCAAGTGGTGTGGAGAGACATCCTGTTCTCCAAAGTTGCTGACTGGCGTGTGCCTGCCGGGAGTATGTCTACATTCACAGCAAATTATCCCCTTTTGATATTTACATGCTTCAGCGAGGAAGCTGGACGCGACCGTGTAATAAGGATACACGTGGCCCGCTCGCTGGCAGACAAAAGCCACCTTGATACACGTCCAGCCGAGGGAAGGAAGTCAGTGCAGCGGGTAATATGTGCCACACTGACAGGAGACGGCTCCTCCTGATGGAGTTGCCCTTTGAAGAAAACACTGGCTTGTTTGCAGCAGGTTTTATGCCCTCCTTGACCTGCAGTAATAGGTTGTATTTGAAGCTCATTTAAAATTGTTGTTTCACTTAATAATAGACTTTGCATATAGACAACATATGGCTCTCTGCTTCACACTGGACTTCCGTTTATAGTGCGTTACACGGAGAAATGGGTGTAGGGTATATGTGTGTGGACAGATAGACAACCCAGGAAGCTATTTGCAAAGAGCTGGATGGCAAGGCTTTTTGATGTCATTGCACTAAGACCATTAAATTTGATTGGGGGTCCAGGGGGGACGGATTCTGCTGAACGCTGTGCTTTGTAAATGAGAGGACAAAGTGTCACCGGGGCCTCATGAATATGAAATACCCGCGCCTGCATTTATTTGGATATCAGAAACACAGATGAATCTTGTCAGCGGCTAAACGAGCGTGGCATTTTTAATTTGGTTTAATTAAAAAAGAGAAAGAAATAAGTTATCAACAGGGGTTGAGGTTTTGTTATCTAGAGAAAGTTGATGAGTTAGGTTTGGACCAAGTTGCGAATCATCGTTCAATTTGAGAAGTATGTTCAGAATCAAAATCATTTATCTTCATCTTAAAAGTCAATAACTTTTATGGTGTGCCATCAATGATTGATGTTTCTTTCATTTAAGTTTATTTTCAGGAGTTATTTTTAAGGAATGGTGACATAGATGCCAAGATATTTCCTCACATCAGATGCAGACTTCCATCTCCTCACCTCTATTTAGCTCTTCTATTGACTTTCCCCTCAGGGTGCAGTACTGTGGTTAGAGATTACTGACAACCCTCTTCATGCAGTCCAGCTCTCTCTTTTACTCACTATCTATTCCTCTCTATTTTTTTTTTTTTGCTTTCTCTCTCTCTCTCTCTCTCTCTCTCTCATTCTACAACACTCTGGTGTAGAACTAATTAGGATGTGCATTCTGCTGCCCCCCACAAAATAGGCTCAACAAACACAAAGTAAACTCATTTTATTAAACAGCATAGGGAAGCCAGTGAAGTGTTAGAACACAAAAATTGATATTGTTGACACGATCAGTTTGTTTCCTACATTCTTCCTCTAACTCTACAGTAATCTTTTGATGGTAGAAGTCAGCACACAGTACTCTACATGCAGTCTGCAAAGTCCTTCAATGCATGTCAGTCCATTCATTCTTAACTCAACTATTTAGGTTATTTCTCTTCCAATCTTTTTCTATCCCTCTCTAATTTCCCTTCTCCAACAAATGTCCATCTGAAAATGCTGCGAAAGTTTGCCCTGTCCTTCTTGGGAGCGGAGCCATCCACTGTCCTGTTGCGTTTTGCCAATTAAAGTGGGTTCCCACTGTTTGAGCAGCGGGCTGGCGGCTCCTGGCACTGCAGCCCCTGCCAGGCCGCACTGTGACTTCCGACCCCACACAGATGGGCCCGCAAGCAAATACTCTTGCACATGGCTGGATGTCGCCCCAGTCGGAGTGGCAGAGTGGACATGGAGGTCGGCCTACCGGCCACTGCAGGTCCTGGGGGTGGGCGGCACTGACAGGGCCCAAATGCTAAGGTAGCAGGGGGTGCTTTCTGGGGAGCCCCTGGCCAGCGCCCCTCTCACAGCAGGGAGAGCTGCCGCCTCGCCTTCTGAATATTCATGGCCGCATGGCTATTGTGACAGGGCAGCTCTTATGAGGATGTAGCAAGAGAGAGGGAGGGGAGGAAGTGCCACACAGACATCGTTACACAAACGTGCACCTTCTATCAGCCGTACACTGGGGATTTACTGTACTTTTTTTTTTTAGAAATGCTTCCATCATTAATATACTAATCCTATCTTTTCAAAGCCCTGATATTTTAAAAAATGGAATCAGATCAAGTGTGAGTTGTTGTCTTATCTATTTGTCTTTTAGATATTCCAGTTATTCCAGACCTCGATGAAGTACAGGAAGAAGATCTTACCATGCAAATTGCAGCTCCACCAAGGTACTGAGCACCTTAAACCCAGATTCATCCTCATCACTCAAAAATATACACACAAACAGCTTATCCCCCCAGCCCTGTGTATGGAGGTTAACCTCTGTGCTCCATTTGCAGGACGCAAGATCAGTTCTTGCTCTTGTGACTTTGATGGTCGCCTGTCCTCCACTTGTGCCATTGCACTGTCTTGCTTTATGGGGCTAAAATGCAGAAATAACAGTTGGGTGTGATTTATGCAACTCTGTTACCAGGGTCCTTACTAACCGGGCCCTTTGATTTACAGGGCAGTGAGAGACACGCCGACATGTGTCGAATATGTAGCAAGGCTATGACAGCGGTGGAGGTTATTAGGCTGGGGCTTGCTCTCTGTGCGAGATAATATCCACATTGAACTCATTGTGGGGGCAATGTAGCGTGTAATGTGCAGTAAGTAGGACTGGCATGCACTGCTAGGCCCCAGCCACTTTGAGAGCCCCCCCACTTAATTCCGACCCACAGATAAGCAGCTGGGTTTCAATTTAAAGCGTTTACCACTTGGCAACCTTCTCGTGCTCTCTGTGGTCTTTGCTTGAAGTCTCGGAGCCTTGTTGTGCACCAACTTCAGACTTCCCAAAGCCCACTTCTCGGTCTTAGATTGCATGTGCTGGGAAGGCTTTGCAGTCATGGCAGCTGCTAATTTTTCAGTCACATTTTGTCCTGCTTGAAATGCATGTGTCTTATAGCAGAAGCCTACTGTATGTTTAGTCAACTGTTGGGACTGTGTGTCTCCCTGTTAGCATTCAGGTGAACCGGGTAATGACCTACAGAGATCTGGACAATGACCTAAAGTACTACTCTGCGTTCCAGACCTTAGTAAGTCAAGGACATTTATTTTTAAATCTCTTTGATGTTCTTATTTCTCTTGTCCTCAAGGTTGTCCATTTAGTCGTTCTTCCAGCATCAGCCCTGTTTGTGCAAGCTAAGTGAATTTCACTGCTCTCCTTCTTCAGGATGGAGAGATTGACTTGAGGCTCCTCACCAAGGTTTTAGCGCCGGAGCAGGAGGTGAAAGAGGTGAGTGAGTTTTTTAGTAAATATAGCTTGTGAGCTCCCAGAGACGGCCTGTCCAGCTGTTTCTAGAGCACCAGGGGAGGTTGCCACTCTGTCTCTCAGGTAATCAAGATTTATGATGTGTACATTAACACCCTCTGCTCTCCTTCCCCCATTCTCCGTTCTTGGGTTGTCTCACGTTGCCTCTCTAATTCTTCTTGTCTCCCCCTCTCCTGTCTTCTCTTTTGCTCTGCAGGAAGATGTGAGCTGGGACTGGGATCATCTGTTTACAGAGGTGTCCTCAGAGCTGCTGATGGAATGGGATCAAGGAGAGAATGAGGAACAGGCCGCATTGCCCGTAACATGAGGAGGAGGAGGTGTAAAATGAGACTTTTTTATGGCTCCAGTGGGAACTGAGTGAATAGCCATTAAACAGCAAGACCAGTGACTTTGGTTATATTAACTTTAATTACTGTTTGTTATCCAGAGTGTATATTTTGTCAATTGTATGTACAGTATTTCTTGTGTTTTTTCTAAATAAACATCACTTTGCAGCTTCTTTATAGGTTTTGGAATTTCATCTTTTTTTTTTTTTTTAGTTTTAAACTTAAAAGCCAAAAGGCAAACTGATTTTGTTTGAAAGGCCCCTGTGAAAATAGCTGTCACTGATAAAAATTCCCTCCCTGTACTGGCAGCATTATCAACACCCTCATACAAGTCCAAGGTTGATAATCAGCTAAGCTGAAATCCAGTTGATTGTGTTCAAATTAACATTCCTCATTAAAGCCTACAACCTTATTGTTATTGACTGTGCCATTGACTTTATCTTCCAGCTCTTCGATAGGAGCAACCCCTTCTTCACTATTATCTCAAAAGCATTGAACAGAGTTCCTATTGACACCTGGGGGATTAGCATACATTATACTTTTTACTGGATAAAGAGCAATGGATGTAAGTCTGGAACAACTGAGTTGCTCGTGTATTTGTGATAAATACAGTAAAAGAACAGAAATTTCTCTTGATTATGTGACAGTGCTGACTGTACACCAGGCAGCACGGGCCTATGGGTGTGTTTTCAGTTCTGATTTCATTAACATAGTCTCTGACACACTGGAACTGAATTTGATATAGTTAATGAAATGCTTTGTGTACTGTGCTGGTCTATTTGTCTTTGGTTCATGCGTGTGAATATAAATGCAGGCCTCCAAAGTCGGGCCAGCTCTATTAGAGAAACAGTTGTAACATTTACAGATAGTGATTAGGTTTATTTCTGAGGCAGACAGCAGTCTCATGACAATTGGTGATGCACAGCAAAGTCCTCAAGGACAGACAATCTATGCATCTAACAGCTTAATCATTGCCCATCACAAATAGATCCAGATTTTTTCATTTGTTAGGCCTTGAATCAACTTCATCAAGTATACTACCTCAGGATGCAGCTATCAAATAGGATGTTTGTGCTCAGAATATTTGTGTGTGGCAGAATATTTGAGCTCGGAGCTCACATGCAGTGAGTGATCTCTGTTTGTTTCTCTGTCAGACCTACAAACGCGCACTTTTTACCGCCTCCACAATTGGCTTATTTAGCCAGACTTAATGAATTCTGCCCATATGCCCTGAGCAGCTGCTACGTTGCCCCTTCCTCCCGCCCCCGCCGAGCTGCGAAGTGCCCATCCATGTAGAGACAACCTCTAGCTGTCTCTCTGGAGAAGGGCTAAGCCTGCCACTCCTCTGCTGGCAGCCGGCCGGTGCTGTCTGAGGTGGACTGCGGACGGGCCGAGGACTCAGATTAGGGCCCAGTGATCACGGGTTGCGGCCGGCCTCAAATGATTGGCCCGAGTATCTGTGGATCAGAGAGGGGATTAGAGAGAGCGAGAGAGATCCAGAGACGCTGTTTGGCATGTGCTTGCATCCAGCTTCTCAAAGTGACCTTTCTCTACTCCCTCATCTCTTCTTTCCTTCCTTTATTCTCTCCATGCCTCTCAGTGTAGAGAGTTTATCCTGATGCTACAGCCGTGCTCAGAGCGACCTCTTCGAGCGCCGGTGCAATGAATTTAATCACAGTGGGACAACTACAATAGATATGTTATTTGTAAAGAGAAAGCCAGCGTCTCTCAGTGTTATGTCTGCAGCTTTCACGTGAACATGGTGTCACCGGGAGGTGAACAGAATCCGAGGCCACGTTGATGCTGTGTATATCAGATGAAAGGATGGAGGCCTCACATGTGTTTCGGATGTCATTTATTCTTCCCTGACATTTTTCTATTAAAATAATGGAGCCATTACTGCTGTAAAAATCCACACTGCTCCAATACATGGTTCTGTAATTCGATATTTCATTCAAAATGTGCCGATGATGACACAGTGCTCAGCATCCTTTTGATTTGATGGCGCGCACGTGCTGTAACACCAATCCTCGGAGACAAAAAAAAAAGTTTTCTCGTGTGAATCTATATTATTTATTTTTAAAGCAGCAGTTTGAAGACCCACAGTAAAACCTGGAGGGCAGTATGGACCAGCTGAGCACAGAGAGTTCTCAGGCCGCTGCGCTTTAATGGGTGGTTTGTCTGTGTTTTTATTGAGTCCCTTGGTGGAAATGACTTTTCATTTTGTGGCAAAGAAAACAAACGTGGGGGAAGTAATACAATTTTAATAAAAAACAGACGAAGGCCCCATTAATGTAATGTTTTTTCCTGCTCCTCGTCGACAGGCTTGTCTTAATGTATTTTGATATTGGGCGCTAATTGGAAGGATAGAAGAGAGATAATATGCTTCCAGCTCTACCTAATATACTGTGGTGTTGACAGAAGTTTATACATCTTATCTGGTCTCAATATCTGCCTTCCATATGGCCCAAAAGCAATATGCCGAAATGTAATTAAAGAAAATGGGGAGATGTGGAGATAGCTGGGGCCAGAAGCCGGGGCCCCTCAGAGACAGAGTGAGGGGTGTGGACAGACACGCTAAACCTCCTGGAATATTAGGTCCAGTTCATTCCACCAGGGGCTGTGTGCGCCGGTCACAGGTTCCCTGTCGCTGACCTGGCCAGCACTGCATCAATCAGGTGCCATAAACCAGCCAAACCTCTCAGGAGAGGATGATTATCAGTTTAAAAAGGTAAGATCATAAAGCCGTCTTCCTTTTTTAAGACCGGAACATATCATGTTTTACACAGTAATTTATAACATAAATTTATGCAAGGTCAATTTGAATTCTGATGGTAGAAATAATAAATGCAAATGCAACCATATTCAAATGGATCTTGTGCCCTTTGAAACAAGGCTCAAAAAGCAGCCGCGGTTATTGATTTGCCACAAAGACTCCATGATATTTCAAGTTTAAAGGAGAAATCCTTGCCATACAACTAAGGCAGTCAGATCAATATCATTTTTTGATCAAAAGGGGATTTGCCTTTGAAAAAGCTAGATTAAACAGATGTTTTATTTTTCATTAGATATACTCCACCTTTAAAACCCTGCAGGGGGCTGCAAGTGGGAGGGGGAATTACTCCACTAAAGAGACAATGAAAGTGGTATTTTTTAAGACCTAAAGTTTGACGGGTTGAAAAGTATTTTCAGTTTGTCACTGCTATTTTTCCCCCTCTCTTCTTTAGTTAATATTCTATTGCTCCAAGTCCTTTTTTTTTGTTTACCCCAGGTGGGCTCAGACATGAAATGGCTGCGATGGTGGCAGCTTGGAATGCCCCTGGGCATCTTACGGCCGTCATGTTGTCAAAGGACCAGGGAGGGGGAGTGAGAGGGCTGGGTGGCATTCATGGGAGTTTTTTTTTGTTTTTTTTTGTTTTTTTTTTTAAGTATAAACCACGAGACAGAAAAAAAAAGCTTCTGTTCTTTTTTGAAACAGTGAGATTGGGTGAATTCATTATTCTCATTTCCCTCTTTCCCTTCATATGTTTTTAGTGGGGCCTGGTTTGAAGGCAAGACAGGGGTTTGAACATGAAATACAGTCAGGGCCCACATTTGTCATTTATTTTATTATTTCCCTTCTTCACCTCAGTCCTGTACGCGGGGTCCTTCATTTTTCACATGACTGGTTTTCTTATCATTGTAGGCCCTCTCCGCTGGCCTATGAGTGACTTAAAGGCAATAAAACACAAAACATTCTGTAAAACACGGATGCCTCTGTGCTTGTAGAGGCCCCGCAACGCCTCTCTGAGAAATTATGATAATAACTCAGTGGCGGTTGGAGTGGCCAGGTCGCTGTGGGGGCTGGGGGGCAATGGAACAGGGTTCACCAAGGTCCTCTGAACAGGGACAGGTCAAGGTGGCCTATTGGTCCTCACCGTGCACCCCCCTGTCATAAACTCTTTCCATCATGCAGGATGCCGGCTGCAGCCAGGTACACAGCAAAAACCTCTTTGTCTTGTAGCCGTTGGCGATAAAGCATGGGCTGATGGGAAAGTGGTTGCGTTGGCCCCCTGGCAGAGGCGAGGTCAGCCGAGGAGCTTATCGTGGCCAGCAGAGGAAAACGCCTGAGTCAACACAACTCCACTGTTTGCCCTCCGAGGGTCACAAACACACACTTCTGCCACTGTGCTTTGAACTTTATGCTTTTGTTCCTTACACTGAGGAGACACAAGGCAGCAAGGAAACATTTATCACCGTCCTCTTTTCGTGGAACTGTGTCCGGTTGTGATTATGGATACGTTTACAATTTTAGGCTGGATGGAGGGAAGGGAGTGGCTGGATGTAGTCCCACAACACCTCTCGAGTGTGTGAATGAGGAGGAACGAGGACAGGAAGAGAGCACGAGCTCCACCACTGAGGTGCTGACAGAGGGGATCGAGGGGGCTGAGATCGCACCTGTTCCGGCCCAGCACCCTCCCAGCAGGGCTTCGCCAGAGTCTCAGCCTTTCTCCTGGCATCTGTGATGGGGGCCAGGCCAGTCCCACCTCCAGCGCTCGCTCCACCTCTTCTTCGTTCGAGGAAGAGACGAGAAACGCTGGAGGCTCCATCTGCCGAGGGCTCGCTGTGGTCTCTGCGGCCCGCCTGGGGAAGGGGGTTGCTGGGCCTTCACAGCTCTGCCACGGGGGTCTCACAGTGGTAGACCACAGTGCGGCACATCACACGTCACATGCCAGCTGGCCAGGCTATCTGCACTGTAAACAGATACTAATGACCACTCACACAGACACACACACACACACACACTAACAACACACCCCCTTGGTAGAGTGGAGGAGGGGGAGTCAGTGTAGGTGATTTAGTTTGGATAAAGGAAAATAAATACACTGTACTTCTAAACGCTGTCTTGAGGTTACTTCACGGGACTTGCTGTTGTATGAGAGTTCGGGGTGGGAGCTCACCATCACGGCGGGACAGTTACTTCATGGGTCCACTAGTCCACCAGTTTCCTGCATGGGTGCAACATCACAGGCCTCCTAGTGCTCTGCAAGCCCCCAGGCTCAAGCTGGTCCACCTGCTGAGGCCTTGGTTTCTCTGTCCTGAGGAACCGCATGCAGCTAGGAATTCTGTGGAGAAATATTGCCTACTTTTTAATACAGTAATGCCCTTTCATCTGCGGGCCACAAAAGAATCACCATTACAGCCACGCTACACATTTATACATTATTTGTGTTTTTTACAATTGTTTTGTTCCTATACCATGTCCACTTGATACGACGCTCACCATATCAGTAGACTGCGTGAACTACGCTGTGTATACTTGCATTGCTCTGTTGTAAAATACAATGTTTCAAATACATTCAAATACATGTGAATCACCACTTCCTTGAAAATTCAAGGACACCTCTCTGTCAGTGTTCACCGCCAGCAAAGATCTGTACAACTACAGATACTGAAGATACTAAACACTTCACTTTCAGTTCAAAACCAAACAAAAGATCACTGCAGATGAAAATATGCTGCATGAAATAAAACGGATTATTCTGATTTCAGCAGAGGGTTTATTCGGGTTTTTTTGTTTTTGTTTTTGCAATTACCATCTGCACAAAAAATGGTCGTATTTGCAGTGAAATGTACATGGGCGCGATGTAGAGGTAGTTGTTGATATTTTTTCTCTACTGTTGCTATGTATTATTGTATATCTATTGTATTGTAAGAGAAAGTGGACCGGCTGCAACGGTTAGTGTTGTTTACCACAGTACTGTAACAGGTAAACAAACAAACCAAATATTTGTGGGTTGAGTGGATAAGATACGATAAAGAGTTTTTTTCTCAAGATTCAAGGCAAAGGAAGATGTTACTGTAAGTATGAAGTTCATACATGTAAAAGGGCTGCAGTAGATTTCCAGTGGTGGTTTCATGTGTCGCTGTTTCACTCTTACTCTATTGGAGGTGAAACTTTTTTTATACGTATTTTGCAATGTTTCAACTTGTTTGTGTTTCGTAGTTCACTTCACAATAGGCAGAGAGCGCTTGCGTACCCGGGGCAGCACGAGTCACTTTTGGGTGAAGTATGAAGAGCTGTTTTTTTTTGAGGCGCGTTTTGCACCAAAGGTTAACCGATGCGCTGAGGTGTGTGTTTCTGAAGAACATTGTGTGAAGAGTTTTGAAGAAATGCCGATGGTATTGAGGCGAGTGTGAAAACGAATGTGGGAAAAAAAAAACAAACAAACTGCAAGCCGGCCTTGAGTTCGGCGTCTTCAGACTGAAGGACATTTGCGTCCCCGTGTCTCCTGTCCAGTCTCGTTCTCGATCTCCTTGTCCGTGTCTCCAAAGCTCAGTTTTCTCAAGAATTCCCCTCTTTCGATCAAATTACAATTATTTTTAGCATCCTCCACCAGATAATTTCATATATGTCCCGATATCTCATTTGACGTTTCGCCCTGATGTCCCCAACACATGCATTTATAGATATAAATATAGAGAGAGATATAAATAAATATATCAAATGCAGGATAGGAGTAAAGTGACATTGAGTGTTATTCCCCTGTTAGGCATGGAGAGGTAGGGAGGTCACTCGGCTACACTGAGCCACTGGCAGCCCAGGCCCCGCTGGTCCACTGGAGTGACTTGGCTTCATCTACAAACTCGCAATAAATATCTGGCCATCATTTATTTTAATTCACTCCTTTCTTGCTCAGATGGAATGGATTCTTAACCTTGTAGGACAAGGACACCCGCATGCTGCCTGCCTTTCCTTAGCTGCTAAATTATTCTTCATTCTTCAGGGGGAATAAAAAAAAAAGGAGTCCGGCGTTGCTCAAACTGTCAGCTCCAATGAAAAGCACGGCTGAAAACGTTGTCACTGAACCCCTGGACAAGGAAAAGAAGGGGAGTGGGCAGTGAAAGACAGAGTGAGAGAAGTGGGCCAAGTATAATTCCTCAGGATATAAATAACTTGTTATTACACATTGGTCGCGTTATTATCAATGAAAATTATTGCTAC
>JAPQRN010022216.1:0-24026 GCA_037367275.1 Coranthus polyacanthus | reverse complement strand
CAACAACAACAACAACAACAACAACAACAACAACAACAACAACAACAACAACAACAACAACAACAACAACAACAACAGACGCAGAGACAATGACCAAACAAAGGCCAGACAAAAACCTACAAAAGAAGATGCAAAAACGTCTAAAGAATCAAAACAAGAGCCCATCACATAAAGACAAGTCTGTAACAATGTGATTTAAATGGAATCTACACATATTCATAGTGGACGTGCAGCATGGTACTGGTACTGGTACTGGTACTGGTACCTGCAGCTCAAATAGGTTTGTGACGTCCAGTACACACATACATTTTCATGTTAAAACACATAACTTTTCACTTAGTCTGGAACGTCTGTTCTTTCATGTGATGTCATTGAATAATTTCCTTTGACTACAAAAGATGTTTGGAGGAGGAATATTTTGAAAAATGAATACTCTCCCTAATTGAGAGAGTGGAAGTGAAGACCGTCTGTAACGGCTGTAATTAGCACAGTTTCATCGAGCCTGTGAGTAATTTGCATTCCTAACTGTGTCAAAATATTAACTATTTTAAAGTGACTAACATAATTCTGTGGGTTCTCAACCGAATTAAGCAGAATGAACCCCACTCGTGATAACGGGATGAACCTGCCTTCACTGCCAGCCTCTAAATGCCTCTACACGTTACGTTACATCTCCTCAACAGTGTCCGCCCTCTTAGATGTAGTGGAGTAGAAGCATAAAGCTGCATAAAATAAAAGTAAAGTAGAAGTACCTCACGTTTGAGTAAAGTGTTTGAGTAAAAGTCACCACTGCCCTGATGTGGCTAATCGATGTCGAGATGAAGAAAATACAAAACAAATAGCGCTCCTTTTTTCAGTTTTTTTTCATTTGTGCAGTCGGTAAGGCTGGAGAAACTCCTTGATAATAATATAATAATGTCAAACTCCAGGATTCAGAATGTAATGGTTTGAGTAGAATGTGTTGAGGTTGAGGAAACACACAGAGGTTTAAACACACTGATAAACTCAACTCCTCCTGCACTTTTGGAAACTTTTACTCAAACCTTCATGATGGGAAAATACAGAACGGACCTGCCTTGATTTTCAGTACGAAACCGCCTAAATGTGACACATTGTGCTCAGTATTAAAGTCCTAAATATCTCTTTTCTCCGTGAGGTTTCATCATAAAGTAGTTCAAAGTCAGATTCACAAACGGTTTTAACTGCACACACTTGTCTTATATTACTGTATTAATATACTCCACACACACTGTACAGAAGAGAGAATAGTTACACATAAAGTTAGATGTTAAAAACATCTTTTTAAAGCAAAGTGACTCGTGACACAGAGAAACCATACGAGTGTATCATATTTAAATCAAATCAAGTCATTATAACTGATGAGGTCAATGAGTTTTTTACTTTTTCGAGTGCTGCTTTAATCATCTGGTGTTTTTCAGGTTGTTTTGTCGACTCTTTACTTCTTCTAAAACTCGCTGTGTGTTGTTGTTTAGGTTGAACTGCTACAGGAGTGAAGTACAGTACCTTCATCTCTCTCCTTTCCACAGCGACCTCCTGGCCTTCACCGTGACGACCGCCTCAATCGAGTATTCTTTTCACTATTTCCCATTTCATGCTTGAGAACTATTGGGACCTGAAAAAACCTGTGTAAAATATCTTGTGTTTCCTGACACTTTTCAGGCGCTTCGTAAACTGTGAGAGAAGGAGAACGACATCAACAGTAAAAGTGACTAAAACCACAGCGCGACTCGTACCCACACATCTCCACCTGCTTCCAGAGAAGAGACTCAAGACCTGGACCTGAACCGGTCTCCTTCGTCTGGGTTTGAGACTCACTTTTTGGCTTTGGCCATGTCATGTTCATGTGTTTAAGTGTCAATATTAATAGCATTTTTAAGACCATGTTGACTTGTGTATTAATAGCTGAATTAAATGATATCCATCGTACAACATATGACAAACCTTATGCAGTTAACAACAACTTTTTTAAATAAATTCATCTGCCAGTAATTCATATTCAGGAGTGAGTTAAATATGATGGATTTATAGTATCACGTAATAGTAAATGGACACCTGTTGTAAAATACAGTATCATTGTCATTGAGGGGTTCATGCATGTGTTTTAAAAGATGAAAAAAGGGAGGAAAAAACACTTCACAGCTGATTAAAATGCTTTGGAGCATGTAAACACACATCTTAACAGATCACTGTTACAAACAGTTGAGCTGGAATTAAATATTTCCCCAAAATGAAAGAAACTGAAACCAGTGTGAATGTGTGTAAAATTGACTTAAGAGCATTTTGCTTTGAAATGGATCTGACAGAGTACATGAGAAAAGTATAATCTCTAATCAACAGTATGTTGAATCTAAAGGATGCTGCTTCAAGCTTCAGCAGAGACTGGATCAAACGATAAGAAAACGACAAACGTGAGACAGATTCAAATGACAGCAGGTATATGAGACGACAGGAAAATAACAGACGGCGCTGCTTTTCTCTGCATCAGAAGAACTCGTCTTAATCAACACTCAGGTTTGCTCACAGAATCCATTAAGTCTCATCAAAAAAAACAAGTATTTGATGTATTTGTTATGAATGCAGGTCTGTCACAGAGGCAGTTTAGGTGAATCTACTGCATCTCTGAAGTGGACTGATAACAGGAAAACAAACAGCGCAGACAGTAGAAGGCGAGTGTCTCCGAGGTGAAGCAATTTAAGTGAGTGTCTTCACATATTACTCAAAGCGTGTAATCCAATTCAGCTCGAAGGCTGCAGATTGTTTTATGGTGGAGCGCTGACGTTCTGACCCATCAAGTTCTGAAACTTGTAAATACATTATATTTTAGGAGTCATAAAGAAAAGCTGTCACGTCTCTCGAGATTCCGATTCATGTTTGGAACTAAATTACCATCTGCTGCTGTGTTGGAAAGTAAGAGTCTCCGTTTTCTGTTTCTCATTTTGCATAAAAAGTGAAATACAAAGCGGACATGCAACAGATATCTCCAGTTTGTTGTGGTCAAACTGTAATTATGTTTTCCCCAAAGAGAAAATGACCACTATTATGTTTTCAGCTCTGAGAGCATCCAAACGGAGACGGTTTTGATGTTGTTCAAAGCTAGATTGGTTTTTCTGTAAAATAAAGTAAACAGAGATTGTTTTTCTTTTCTCCTGTAGCTTAAAAGCAAAGCTCTTTTAAAGAAGATGAAAGGTGATGAAAGATCTTGTAACACCCATGTAAAAAAAAAACAAGAAGGTCTGGCAAGATGTGGTGCAGTTCCTACAAATGCAGATATGTAGAAAAATATTTTCATGGGCTGCAGAAATATTATGGAGTGTCGATCCTGGTCATGAATGTTGGAGACTTGAAAACGGGTTGGACGTGACCAACCAGACGTTTCTCTTCACTGGACAAAAGTGATTTGATGATGAGATTTGGATTTTCTCGTCAACATCTTACCCTTGAAATAAGATAAACTAAACACCTTTTTGACGTGTTTCACCAACTTGGATCCTGTTTTTGGCAGCATTCGAAAGAAAAACAATCCAAATCCTTGACAACTTCCTGTTTTTGTTCACAAATCCTACCCTCGTGTTAATTATCTACAGTACGTAGTAGTGAACGAGCGCCTGTGAACACAACTTATCTTTACTGAAAGCGCCCAGTGTCAGTTGTTTCATTTTCTATACCGTGGGGAGATCATCGTCACTCTCTTCTCGTCTCCCGCTGAGCTCGACACCTCGGTGCACATCTGTAGATACAGGGAGACTCTTTTATCCACACGACGTTCCTTTGAGCCATAGAAAATCTAACCTTAACAAACAGTGGGGATGCTAATTGAGCCCCACGTGTCCAAGCGTGTCACCGACCCCCAGCAGGAAATTTATAGAAATCACGTCACTGAAGAAGGGCTCGTCTTCTTGTGTGTGAGGAGGAAAGAACGAGGAGAGAGTACAAAGGAGAGCAGACAAAAGGGCAGGGTGATGGGTGTCGTCAGATTCAGCGGGTTTCCTCTTGACATTCACAGAGACTCAGAACAGCATGATTCAGACTCAGTAAAAAAAAAATCAACCGTAGATATATCTACAAAAATAACGCCGTATGATCACCTCTCCATATTTATTATAAAACCACACAATGCTCTTTATGTCAGAGTGATTTACTGTAATGGTTAATAATGGTTTAATTGTCTGACACAAACCTTTTTGTTGAAGATGTGTTCACAGGCCTTTTGAGCCACTCATTCTGACCCATATATGCTTCCTGTTATGACGATTCATCAACCCTGAATCATCGTATTGCGATGTTTAAAGCGTAACGTTGCCCTGTTTGAGTCTAACCACGGCATGACTCTGAAAAGTGCTACAAGGTCGGCGTGAAGCTGAGAGGAGGCGAGGAGCGTCTGAATGTCCAGGTGTGGATATGAGACACGAGTAGTTCAAGGACATCCGCACAACAAAGAATGACATGGTGCCTCTGCAGAACCTTACCGCCTAAAAAAATAAAATGAGTCAACATCATTTTAGCCCTGACATACTGTTCCTTTTCTGCAACAGGCGTTCAAGACCCAAAAGAGGTTTTTTACTGCCGTTTGGTGCCTAGTTCACATTAGAAATGAGGGAATGTTGAACCAAACACGAGTCACCGACAAAATCAAACGCTAACGTACACAAACACGACTGCTTTACCTTTCCCTGCTCAGGAATGATGTTTTCGACTCGATTCGATACCGATTCTGTCCAGTTTGTTCAGTTTTATAAGATTTCTTTACCGAGTACCTCTCCACCTAAAACACATTTAGTATCTCTGCATTTCCAGTGGCTCTGGAGAGGCCGTGATGTAGAAACTCACCCTCGTACGTTCAGTCTGAAATCGTGCACATGATCAAGAGTGAGGGAAGCACTGAATTCACAATGAACATCAAGAGAATGAATTTTTGGGACAATTTTGAGGTCAAATTCTGAACCACAGATCTTTTTAAAATGTAGAAGCAGCCTCTCGGACATTATAAATAAGTGATTAATCCTGAATTCATATTTCAGAGAGCACCAGTCTTTACACCCTCATTTATGAAGGAAAAACATCTACTATCACACAATATCATGTCCAATTTTACTCAAGACATGACAACATAACTGGCTATTTTTGGTTTTTATTCTAACTGAAAATACGAAGAACTTTCTGAAATGGAGGGATTTCAACATTTACATCCTTCAAAATCCATTCCAACAGATTCGAGTCACATTTGACCCAAATCGGCCTCATTGTGCAAAACTTTTGAGCACCTGTACAAAAGAATGTGATTTTTCATTTCATCTTTCCATTTCATTTGCACATTTTGAGTCACTTTAGAAAAAGGCTAAAGCCGCCGTCACTCGCGCTGTGTTCATTAATGTGTGTGTGTGTCAGGGTTGTCTACGCTATATTTAGAATCTTTTCACCACGTCGTCCTGCTGTCATACGGTTATTTCTCACTGAGGACAGTAATGGATGAAAAACCTGTCATAGGATTCAAACACAAATGTCATTTACAAGAAGGGTTACAACTATTGTACGGTAATAGACATATACTGGTTCTTTATGTCGATCATTTGTGGAGAGTATTCTAACGTTCTGCTTTATTGCTCGGTGTTTTTCATTGTCAACAAGCTCATTAAGATTGTTAATATGTCACAGCTGTGTTAAACACTATGAGGCGAGGTATGAACGTGCACTTCAACGTACTTCACTCTTGATGGTGGTGTTGTAGTGTAGCACCTTGTTGTGGATTGTCTGTCTTTATCTGTGGTGTCTTTTTGTTGCCACAGACACAAAGAGAATTTCTGAAAGGATAATAAATAAAACTAACTCTTGTGACCTGACAAAAAGAGCCGTTCTGCAGCCTGTATTGTTGTGTTACTTTGTTTTCATACGTTGTTTTGGATTCACTCCATCTGTCCACGTCCAGGTCGGGCGGGTGGCGGCCTAAGCAACGAAGCCCAGACCTCCCTCTTCAAGACCACGTCCTCCAGCTCCTCCCAGAGATGTACTCCCTCCAGATGAACCACCTCCTCTAGATGTGGAGGGGCAGCAGCTCTACTCTGAACTCCTCCCAGATGAGCGAACTCCTCATCCTCAGATTACTGTCGCCATTCGTGTTCACCTGGAGAAAAGAAACTGAAACTGTAGGCCGACCGAGTTAGCACTAGTGTTATCTACTGCAGCGTTAGCTCCCATTGGCAAATATTCAAATCTTACAAAACACTCCACACATTGGCAGGCGGGCCACACACATCTGATTAACACTGTTTCTTTAGACAAATTATAAATACAGGTGCCATGATACATAATCATTGCATTTTATGCAGAAAAAATAAGAAAACTGTCATGGTTCTCATCAAGTCAGACTCACACCTGCTCCCAGTCTCTTCTCGATCAGCTCTGTATATAAACCTGCCACTTTCCATCACTCATGTGCCAGGTTGTTTCAGTGCTTAGTGTCACTCTTTGCCCCAGACAGACTCCTGCTTCCAACGTTCCTCAGACCCTTCACCTTACACTAACTCCAATAAAGTTTGTTCTAAACTGTTCTGACGTCTGTATGCAAGTCTATACTATCCACATTACATAAAAAGACCTGATTTAGAGCTGCATTTCTCTCCTGTGTGTTTCAATCTACTGCAGGTAATACTGGCTATGGATATGAACCTCATACAACCCCACTTCCAAAAAAAGTCCAAACTATCCCTTTAAACGTCCTTGTCAATTTACAATGCTAGATATTTCACAGTTTACATAAGCATAAACAAATTAAAAAACATTTCATTGACTAGTTACACTAAACATCACCAGTCACAGATCAGGTACAGGAAAATGCTTCTTGCCAATGTTCCCTGAGATGCAGTCAAAGAAAATGGATCAGATTCTGAAATGAAAGAATTGTATGGGAGACAATCCTGCACTGATGATACATTTGACTGATAAAGCACTTTTCTTACAAAGTGCTTCATAGAGAAATAAAATAATACAACAATATAAAAGCAGTAAAACAATTAAACACTCATAACTAAAAACCTTACAAATTCACACAAATAAAAGTGTCACATGTGGCAGAAAAGGGAAAACCCAGACACAGAATTTCGGTGCAAAATAAGGAATTTATTAACAAAAATGTCAAACTCGGGGTATCTGAAGAACTGTCACCAAAACTATGGAACCAAAACTAAACATTATACACAAGAGTATACATGGGCGGCCACGGAACCCCGTCTGGAAGCCGACCGGGAGACCAGCAACAAAGGAGGAACCCCCCCTGGAGGCTGGCGGCGAGGGAGGGCCTGTGCTGGTGCATGGCGGGCTCTGGAGAAGGCGCCGGTGGCTGGCACGCCCCGGGGACTGGACACTGGTGTGGCTCAGGATCCGATGTCTGGAGCGCCGCAGGAGCCGGTGTCCATCGACGCCGCCTGTGGGACCCTTGCTTCCCTGTGGGGACCCTCTTAATGGCTAGTCGAGTCCCCCAGAAAGGCAACTCCTGGGACTCATCGAGGGCCTGTAGGTCCAGGCTGAGGACTGGAGGAGAGAGGCTCTGTCAGGGTATGAGTCTACTAGCCTTATGCTCTTCTCCAGGGGAAAACCCTAGGTCTGCATGGTCCAGGGCTGATGATTAACAAGACACAGGTGTGACAGCAACGTGGAGGCGAAAGACACAAGGGCAGGAAGGTGGAGGTAAGCATGTGATATACCTGCAGAATAATCAAAATGAGGAAACAAACAAAGCGTGAACCACGTTGTGTTGTTTGACACACATTTCCAGTTGTCACTGTATAGTTTTAGGGAGTTTTGAGTCCAGCTACTTATAACAGACAGTTTCTCAGCTGTTTTGGCTGCTATGAGTAGTGGACGGGACATAGAAGTAAAACACACAGCATGTGGTGACGAAAATGACCCAGAATACATTAAAATCGTAATCATGCCAGAAACAAGCAGAATATTTATTTTGGTTTCATTACTGCTGATGATGTCCTATTTCGTTATTTCGTAATTTGTTCGGAAAGTGGCTGTCAGAAATGTTTCTACAATCAGATGACGGCCTCAAGTTACAAAAGATTGAGAAATCCTGACTGACGTGTTTTTACGTTTGAGTCATTACTCGTGTCCTTCAGATGGCTGGTGTGAAAAGGTTTTACGTATTATACCAAACAAGTAAAGGCTAAGTAAATGAAGCACTCAGAATCAAAAGATCCTGAGTGCTTCATCAAAAAAAAAAAAGCAATAAAGATAACCATGACCTGCTCGACTGAAAATGTACAGACACTTGAACGAAAAGGTGTTCTGGAAGTACATTTAAAAGACTCTCTGGCACAGAAATTTCAATAGAAAGAACGCTATTCAAATGCGAGCACTAACCGCTGCATCCTTTTAAATGCATTTGTCTTTATGTTTGACGTGTAACTCACCCTTCATCTATTACAGCCTCTTACATATTATTTCTGCTTTTTATACTGCTGTCAACTCCTCATTCCAAATATATATATATATACATATATATATATATATATATATATATATATAAAATATAATAAATCATTGTACAACCCTTCAACTTTTCCACCTTTGAGACTGAAAGACTGTTGATGTGTTCACGATGTGAGTGAGTAATCTGCTGACGTACTGGCTGAAACTATTTAAATAAACATGTTTATATAAGATTGCCAGTAAATTGGTTTGTGGGAGGGGCTATAAAAGTAGTTATTTACACGGAATCAGTTGAATTTGTGAGAACTAACCTTCAAGCTGAACACTCGTCTGTTTGAAGCCGGGCATACACTGTACGATTTAGTTCTGTCCCAGATGAAAATATGAGAAGAATCGATTTCATCTTTTGTAAAAAGGTGGTTCTACGTGGCACCGTGCAGTTTCAAAGACGACCACGGTCCCGGTCTGGACTGAGGCTACATTTAGTTTGATCATCTCACGGTGCGACTGCTAGAGATAGAACAGTGAAAGGATGTTTTACAAACTCTCTGTATCATCAGAAGTTGGCACCGATAATGGCCAACACTAGGCATCGAAACTTTGAAGGTGAATGTTAGCTCAAAAAATGTAAATCTCACCTGGAATGGTGAAGATTTCTGAGGTATATTTATATTTGAGCTAAAAACACTCATCTCAAACTTTCTTTGCAAAAATTGACATCCCAGGTTCATCTCTTTACCTGAGTCACAACCGTGTCCACATTCTCCTCTTCTCCTCTACTTTTGGATTTTTTTCCGTTCACGTAAATACCTCTATTTTACCAGCAGCGTCACTAGCTTCATTGTTTACGACTATAGCAGCGTGGATAGACAACGTGCACTGATGAGCTTTAATTCGTAGACTTTCATCATCATCGCACAGTCTTCATACATGTTGTAATCGAGTTTATTATCCATGTTGCACAGTGTGGCTGCAGTAAACAATAAGCGACAGTGCTGAATAAATGTAGTAAATGTTTCAGTAACAGAACAGAATGAATGTTGGCTTGTGAGTTAATGTCTGCGTTATCCATCCCACCACACTAGTGTTTCGTCTGCTGCTCCGCTCACAGGCTGCACACGCTGTACTTTGCAGAGTTTGAAATGTCTTTTCAGGCCTTGCTCTAAAAACTGATAATATCCAACCTTTTTTCTGGCTGTTGGTGTCCTCTTATCAGTTTTCCAGATTTTCTTTTATCATTGTCTAGTAAGAAAATGCTTCTTTGGCCACAGGGGATTATTTCCCTGTGGTACCAGTATATTGTAATTCAAGTGGCCTGAGAGGAAACGAGACTTCTGCACCTCCTCTCTGTTCCTGTAGAAAATCTACCCTGTGACGGGAGATTCTGGCTGATCATAGATGTTTTCAGACACGTAGGGATTAATATGTGATCGACAGCTGTAATTACTGATGCTGTTCAGATTCTCTACTCCGAGGCTCGGCTCTGAAGCAACATGGCAGCTCCCATCATGCAATAGTTTTTCTTCACTTTCCTGTAACAGCGTCAAACGTCGGGTCATCTATCTTTATATTTAGTCCTATGATTTGGACAGATTTTTCCTCGCATGCCGATGAAGCCACACAAAGCAGTGTATTGTCTTTACTCATATCCAACTCTGTGAAACTTCTCCCTCCTATGTGTTGCAAATTAAAAGCCATCGGTAGACAGAACAGCCCTGTAGTAAATAATCCAGAACAGCACAGTGTTGAAAATAGGATGTGCATGCTGGGTTTTTGGTTACATGTCATCTTACTTGATGTGGGTCAAATTTGACCGGGTCAATGCAGGAAGCAGGACGGCTGCTGTCGGCCTCTCTGGAGAACATGGTGGCACAGCAGAACTCTAAGTCTATCTTGGATAAAGCATCACCCTCTGGTCGAGTGGGGGAGTATCTTCAGTAATAGACTCATTCAGCTGTACTTGCTCTAATGAGCGCTACATAAGGTCATTCCTCTCAGACTTTTCAATGAGTCTCTGGCTTGACTGTTGCTGCTAATCGCCATCTCTCTGGACTACATTTTTGCACGGTGTATATTTTTTGCTGCACTGCACTTGTATGCTCGCCTTTAAATGATAATTTTTATTTAATTAGGGCCTGAACACAGACAGCTGTGTGAGGACCCTCCTGAAACTGAAAGGTTAACTATTATTATTCTTTTTTATGCAAATGAATGTTATTTTATAGGAGCTTAACGTGGTCAGAAGCTCATGAAACTGCACATGCATCAGAAGTGGCGATGGGTGTGACAAAAAGGCTCGATAGCGCCCTCTTGAAAATTAAAAAAATGAAGCCAAATAAACCTCTTGAAGATATACCATAAATCCAACAGGAAGTCCACCATTTTGGTTACAATCTAAAGTTTTTGCCCCATTTTTGCCATTTTCAGTCCTTGTACTGTTACTGTTGTAATGACCTCCTAGAAAATTAACCTGAACAACTTCAGATTTGGTCAATTTTATCTGAAGGCCTTTGTGATTAAAATCTACCCAAATGGTGCCTTTTCATTGAATGGTGTTGCTGTGGCCACGCTGCAAATATCAATGTTCCTTCAGAAATTAAATAGTGCATCCCAACACAATTTTAAAAATGAAGTTTCTGTTCGAGGTTTGACCTGGATGTACCACATTTAGTACAAACATATCAGGTCGAAAAGCACAAAAAAGCCTCTTGGAGCCATACCCTTACAGGACGTCCACCATTATGGTTTGAATGCACAGTTTTTTTCCCTAATTTTTTACCAATTTCAGTCCTTGTACTTTAATGAAATCCACCTAGAAAATGAACATGAAAAAATGTCAGATTTGGTCGATTTTATCGGAAGGCTTTACGATTAAGATTTATCAAAGCGGTGCCTTTTGGCGAATGGTGTAACTGTGGCGATGCAGCTCATTTAAATGTTTCTTCAGTAATGGCTAAATAACATCCACCTTCTACAAGTTTATAAAACGAAGCCCGTGTCTAAGCTTTGACCTCAAGAACCAAATTTGGTAGAAACATGTATCAGGTCCAGATGCATAAATAAGCCTCTAGGAGCTACAGCCTAAACCCAACACAAAGTCCACCATTTTGCTTTGAATGTACCATTCCTGCCCGTCTGTCCTGAAGTGAAGGAGGTGAAAGGTCCTGGTCAACGCCGCTTGCAGCTTTAATTCATATTGCACTCAGATATATGCATGTCTCTGGTGTATATAGTTTTTAGAATACTGCACTGTTTTTATAATGTATGCCATTACCATTCTATGATACCGTGTCTCTGTTTAATATGGATAGTCATGCAACTGTGATGTCTGCAGTTTCTGTCAGGATCAATAAAAGTATCTTCAATGTGTGTTCACAGAATATTGAACTGAGGACTCATAGGAACATAGATACGCTCCCTTTTGAAGACACGTTATGTAAAAATGTATGCGCTATTTGAAGTGAAAAACTGTTTATCCTGAAAATGAAAGTAAATTGTTCAGAGGCTGCATGTTTTGTTTGAATCACCAGTCTTATCGCTGGTTGACACCAAAATGGAAAGCAGGACTTAAAGAAAAGGTTTTCAAACACATGCAAAAATGTCTCACTCTGAGCTTAAGAATATTTGGACCAAACTCTAACCACAGAACTCAGAATTTGTCACAAGTCCTGTACTATCTGAAGCATCCGTTCATTTTCCCTTGTGCTGTTTGAAAACTTACCCAAAAAAAGTAATTAGTTATGAACTTAAAATGGTTTAAATGCTACAAACAGCAGAAAGCCCCAAAAGTGTAGATAAAAAGTCAAAGACCTGAACTGCTGTGTTCAGACCAAACGCGAAGCCAAATTTTCATCATATGCCAGACATAGTTTTAGAAGTTACCAGGTACCAGCTTCACTCACTTTTTAATCCCCACAAGAAGAACAAACTACAATTTTAATATTTTGTAATTTTAATAATAAAGGTGAAAAGCCATGAAGCTGCTGCAGCCAAAGCCTGGAAGGAAAGAGAAGATGACTTCACATCACTAAAGCATGAATACATCTGACTAGAATTACAATTGTTTGTTCTGTTAATTAACGCGTTCTCATGGCGTGTAAGACAATTTGACCCTCATTATCTCAGTTGAACCCTCACGCTGTTAAACAGTCAGTATATTATCGACAAGTCAAACGCTTCAGTGCTTTAATCACTGACTTTTCTTGTGATATAGATTAACATATAATCTTAGAACAAAGGGTTTAGAAGGTCTGTAGCTCCTTCATCCTCACAGACCCTCTCATTATCCAGACAGCACCCCTGAGTTTTCTTTTTCCTTTACTTTCTTTTTTTTATCCTCACACTGAGGTCATTTGCAGTAGTAGATTGGTCAGTAGATGGTGCTTTTAGACGTTTTGATCCACTGTCTCCAGAGGTCACGTTCAGGGTCAGTTCCCATTGGAGAAGTAAACCACCTTGAGTAAAGTAGGTTGATGACTATTACCGTGTTGCCCAGAGATGTGTACATGCATGGAGTAATGCTCTGCATGTTGATAGATGTTTCCCTGCTCAGGTGAAACTCAAATGGTGCAAATGCAAATTTGTGTGTTTTTCATCTCTGCATTAACTTTGTAGATAATCACACAGTGTGAGAAATTCACTTCCCTTTTGGTCTGAACACACAGTAAGGGTATCACGAAAGGAGAATTAAAATACTGAATATATGATAACAAATGTGTCTCGTTATTGACAGTTTTTTCCACTCTTCTGTATAAAAGTCTCCATATATTTTGGACCCTTTGCTTTTAAAGTGTTCTAGGATAATCTACTTAACCAGTGATCCAGATGGAGTTTTTATTTGCAAACATTTAACTTCTCTTAATGTATTTATGCCTGGCAGCTTTACATTCATACCTGCTTTACATGTGCGTCCTGTTGAGTATCTCAGAGGACTCTTCAGGCCTGATAACCTGCAGAGGATGTGACACTGGAGTTTCCTCCTTCCGGTAACAGACCCCGTAGAGATGCGCTGAAGAGGGATGAACATGTGGCCGAGCCTGGATGATGTTTACTCACATTTCCAAGTATCAATTCTCATCCAACATCTGTGACTTTCTGGGTAGAAACTCTGCAGGAGACCTTTAACCCCAACAGTGCTGTGCCGCAAACTGCAATGTAATTATAGGCTGCATACATTCATTCAACAGTCAGAAAAAGCCACAGCTCCTGGGTTACCACTTCAAAGAGCCGAAAACCAAGCTGGAAAATAAAGAAATAAACAACAGAGGCAGTAATTCAAATGCCAGTGGAGGAGATTAAAAGACATTCCAAATTAGTAATTTATATTTTAGTAGCGTAGCTTGATAAAATAAAAAACAAACAACCATCAAACCAGGAGGAGTTTCAGCATCTCTGCACTGATAAAGCCCTTCAACTCCTGTGTAATGAGGCAGAGACACCAGCATCTGTGCAGACTGTAGCCTCATTACACACAAACACAAAGCAGCCACAAGACATGTCACTCGAATGAAAAGCCTGAAGAAAGCTGTTCGACACAACAGCTCTCATTATTTACATGTTTTGTGCAGATTTTAAAGGGATCCTGCACTGAAAATGTGTGTTTCAAAGATCAAACATTCACGTTCAGTAAGAGGTGGCAGTCAGTTTAGAAACGATATAGAAAATATAGCCCAGTGTTTAGTCAAGTTATCCTCGCTTTGGTCTCATATTTTGGGGTATTTTCCTTTCAATGTTCTCCTGTATTTTTGTCTTTTATCCATAGACTGTATATAAATAGTGGGCGAACCCTGACGTCATCCATTGGTTTGTGTTTTGCTGTTTTGAAGCCTCGAGATGCCTCACGTGACCGTTGGAGAAGAGCGAGGGGTGAAACCGAAAGTTAGTGAAAACACCGACCACATCCACTAACAATGTCATATGAAACGCAATCAAGTCATTTCAGCTCCTTATTAACACAGACAGTTGTATTTGATAACAGTAACGTCCAAGTCATGAAATGTATAAACACACTAATTACAGCCACCTGTGCTAATTAGCAGGCTAGCTGACAGACTATATAATTCAATACGAATGAATGCTAACGTCTTTATGACAAACTACGACTTTGACTCATAAAATGATCTTTTAAATTGATAAGCATGTATGATTCAAAGGGGATTAAAAAATTATTAGTCTCTCGCCATTGACTTCAATACATATTTCTTGTCCCATGAGGCCCAGCAGAAGGGGCGGGACTTCACGTCTCTATGGGTGATGTTCTGGGTGGTCCTGGTCCCCTGGTCACGCTGCTCATGTACCACTTCTTCCTAAAACATACACTAAAATACACTGCAGGTGTCGATCAGTCCTTAAATCTTACCCAGACACAGCACGGACTCTTCACACTTAAATGTGATCGCTCTTCTCCTTTGCTCTGTCATATACGTAAATCGTGTCAGACAGTTTTCACAGTTCTACACACACTTGCGCATTGATAGCTGTGGTTTGAGGGGACATGTCCCTGCAAGCGGTCCTTTAATTGCTTCTGCAGGGACAGCTTGATGGCAGCTTATTAAAGCCCCCGGGATGCTGTCATGAACCCTGTCTGTGCTGAATTTTTTTGTTCCTGATCCTCCGTCTACCTCTTGTAATGATTTTAGTCAAACAGCAGGGAGTTTAAAAGAGCACATGATGTCTTGTACTGTACTTAAGCATCAGTTTTAGACCATGACATGCACACTGACTGGTCAGTAATTAGCAGGTACAGATAATAAATGATGGCTGGAGGTTTTAGAGCTTCATGCAATTAACCTGCCTTTACCTTGCGTTTGAAACATGGTTTGGTTTGATATGAAAGATGTACAGTAGGTGCAGTGCTCGTGAACTGTAAACCCACACCCCCCGTTCTCACTCCCAAGTCGTTACATCCTGCCGATTGGTCACGAGCCCTTGGTGTTCGTTTTCACCCTTATAGCGTCAATTTTTAATGTACAGGGTGCTAGATGGAAGTCAACGGTGTCTCTCAAAGTCAAGGAAGGATCCTTAAAGGCTTCATTCACATAAAACTACACAATCCAATTTCACCGGAGATGCTTCTGTGAATCCTCGGCTCTATTTAAGCTCCACAATCATCTGTGTGAGCCTTTTAAATCTGCTACTAAACAAGAAAATGCCAAACACGGCTGCAAATAAAACCTCAACAAAGAAGAATAAAGAGCTGGTCGCCTCACCGGTGCAGTACATTTAAATGTAATTATTACATGCATTATATAGTGCATGTAATACACAAAGGCAATTCATTGTGCGTATCCATAAATAAATGGAACGTCAAGAAAAAAATAAAATCATAAAAGATAGACATTCAGAAAAGAAAGCACAGAATACATTAAATCATAATAAAAGAGCATCTTTGAAACCAAAAAAAACTATGCCTGAAAAGTAAAGATAATATCTTATAGATATTAAAATATATATCTAAGTTTTAAGTAAAACTTTTGTTTTCACATAGGAATTGATCCCTGTATATGTGGTAAATTCCTGAGAAGAAAGGAAACGCTGGCAGACACAGTTCTGCCCAGTGTAAAAGCTATTCCTCTGTTCTGAGGAAACCTGTATCAACACCATCATGGTTCAGTTCAAGTATTATTAAGAGCGAAGTGTTTGCACTGCAGCTCACTCAACTACTGCTGCTTGAAAATAGAAAAAATAACTGTACTATGTCTGTCTCGCTCACGCAAACACACCAAGCAATGCAAACTTATTTGACGAAATGATCACCAGACCACCGGCCGCTCCGTCTGTGCAGCTTCACTCTGTCATCCACAAATAAGACGAATAAACACTGGAAGCAAACACGAAGCTCATCTGAACAAACACTGGATGCAGAGAAACCAAGGGAAGTCTATTTCAAGTATAACATCACTGAGCTGCAGGACCTTCACACATAATTATACTAAATATTTAACTTTTTATTGTGTACAAGCCAGAACCAGAGCTTGCAAATGTTCAAAAGATTCTGGTCGATTCTGTTAATGTCCTGTTTTATCTGCATCTGCAGTGTTTGTCGTGGCCCGTGTTAGATTCTTTCCCATCCAAATGCCCAATGCAATAACGTCAAAGTGAAAGTAAAACTGCTGCTGTCTGGTGATTCAGGAAGGTGAGATTGTGAAATAAGAGAAAAGGCAAGAACAGAGTTGAGAATCAATAAAAAATAAAGCCTTTACAGATCCGCAAATCTGGTGTTATTCCTACAGACTCTCACCTGCTTTTTACATTTGAAGTATTATCTGTTTAATTTCTCTGTGATCTTAATACTGTGTGAATCTGCCATTTGGAAAGTCAGCTACGCAAATTCCCTCCCTTCTTTCAGCAAACACAGATGTTGAGTGATAATATTAGTCCCATGTTGTCTGGTTTACTGGAACTACTCCAGAAAGGATTGTCGTTGTCCGTCCTTCCTTCCTCTATCTGTGCGTTTTGGTTTTCGAAGTCCTACTCGTTTCGTGAAAGAACCTCCGAGCTGCCGCTACACCCTGAAAACGACAAGTTTTGACAAAAACACACGTCTTTCTATGCAGCATGTTCTTTTGTAGGGATTTATACCATGATGCGCTTCCTTATGTACACGTTCCACAAACACTGTAGCTGCAAGAAGTAGCCGACCCAGATGACTTTTACGTCTTTGCTCCAGTCACTGGAAACACTGCATGTATGTTTTTTCCAGCTGTAGAGATGTTTTCAGCTTGTGTTTAAGGTGTTTGTCCAGCTGTGAATCGCTGCCGCCCTTTATGCCTTGGACTTGGTGGCAGAGTGCAGTGATTTACACCTCTGTAGTGTGGGAAATAATTTTAATTTGATCCCTCATGTTTTGCTGTAAGCTGTGTTAACCAGCACCTGAATAATTTTCTATGAAAGCCTCGGTAACACAGGCCTCAGTTGACAAAGTCTGAAGATGAAGATCAAGATATTTGTCTACACAAGGAAATTTGTTTTGGATTCAGCAATAAATTAACAGGCGATGAGAATCCACGTAACATAAATCATAAAAGCACCAATCATAGAAGCATAAACGGCTGAAAACATAATAGAGAGTCAGTATTTGTTTCCCTCCTGCTCATATTCTGTCCTGAAGGGTCTGATGTTCCTGGAGTTCATCCCTGATGAAAGCCTGAGGTGTCAACTAACAATGGATTTTTATTATAAAACATTCAAAGTGTTTCCATCCACCACTTTTAATGTGAATTATAAATTTGCATGCATCAAATCCTGAGTGGAAATGGTACCATTATTTCAGCTCTTTCTAAAAGAAGATGTAATGTTGGCTGTTGAAAATCCTCTTTCCATTCTGCTCTCCATCACCAGGTTTTAGATCATGTTTTCCATTTGATTTGACTGGAAGTAATTCTTCATCTCTTCCAACATTTTCCTCATCCATCGCTGCCGTTATTCATATGGCAGTGGATAGAAAACTCACTAAAACGCCTGTTTTTTCTGAATATCTGAAAATTCAAGTGGTACCCATTTATTTTCATGATTTTGATGCTGTCGTGCTGCCAATATCTGTGGCTCAAGGTGTTATGTTTTCAGGTTGTCTGTCATTTTCATTTTCATTTTCACCAGTATTGATGTGTTTCTTCACAATTAAGTCCTATAATACAGATAAAAAAACATGTTTCAGTGTTTAGTTTCACTTTAACTTCACAGAAATGAGTCATTTATTCACAGCGACGGTCTGTCAGTCCTTGAATCTTCTTCTCATTCAGTTAAACGTGTTCTCTTTTGTTCTGTCTCTGCTTCACTGTTTTTACTGGACGTCACCTTTCGTTGTCGTTTTCTCCCGGAGTCTCCTTACCTACTGAATTCTTCAGCATGATTAGTTTTAAAGTCCCACTTGCTGCTGCTGCCCTTTAAATGACCAGAAGCGCAGAGCGGAGGCAGCTGCTTCCTCTTTAACGGACCTTCTGTTGAGGGACTTTACACCGAGCTACTCCCATGTGTGACACAGTCGAATGTGAAAAGTGCTCAAATATTTGCTTTGTGTTCCGTAAATGAAATGGGTGTGAATTTAACTCTAACTCTGCTCGTGTGGAAGTAGTTAATGCAGCCGTGACTTGTGGGAATACACGCGTGATCATGTATATATGCGTGTCTGCTGCCTTTTCTTTCTTTTTTTCCACCACAATGCCCTGGGGAGCCTGCGCTATGCTGAGACCTTTCGCATGTACCACTTCTCCTGTCCCCAGACACCGGCAGCGACCTTACAAGATGTCACAGTCGATTCATATTAACGCTCGAGCAGCCTCCGTTAATCCCACCGACGTCAGCGAACACACTCAGTGTCAATTTGAACATCGGTGAAGAAGAAGAGCCGGGAGGACAACGTGTACGGTCACTGGACTCCGAAAGTCGCCTTCATGTCCACCTGTTTGCTGACTTTACTCACACATTAACAATGTACTTTTAGGTTATTTATCTTGTCACTGAGCTGTTTATGTAGTTTAGAAACCACTGAGAAGAGAAAACAAATAGCACCGGTTAAAGACTGTTTTATGGACAATCTGGATAAAATCATTTCTGACACTGAATCTTAGAATATTACCTATTATAGTGGTAATCATAAGATTTTGAGAAACAAGTGACATTTTTATGAGAAAAAAGTAACAGCACTTTAAGGAAAAAGCCTTAATATTACAAATTAAAAAGTGATATAAAAGTTGTTCATTTCATATTTAGATTTTTTTAAAATGTCTTTTTCTGTGATGAACTTTCTTCTCGACACATCACAACACATTGTTCTCTTAATATCAGACTTTCTTCCCTCACTGTGGCCCTAACGCTCTTCATGTCTTTGTTTTTCTCTTTTATTTGTTATGGTTTTGTGGTTCTCAGGATATATTGGATCCTCTGTGACAGGTTTGTGATTTTCTGTGATGAATAATTTCCCTTCCTTTTGTATTTGTGACTCTGACTTGTGCTGCACATGTTCCTTATTCTAATAAAAAACCCAGACATTAAATTCAGAGATCTGGTCTGCACAGAACCCTGACATGAGTCCTCCACCTTTGGAATGACCTGTGATCCAAGTCTTATCGACCGGATGCTGAACGGGAGCAAATCCCTGCAGAGATGGTCCACATCTGGAAATCCTGAAACAAGAAGAGTACAGGATGTTCTGGCTGCAGGGTGATGAAATATTCAGCGAGCGCCCACATACTTTTAGCCATTTGGTGTATTTCTATGTAAATTTATACATAAAATCAAAGTCAATTTTGCATAAAATCAGCATACAAACTCCAAAATCCAGGATGGTTCAAATTGAAAGTGGTGCAGAGAGGCAATGTAAGGACTTACAGAACCATATAAAAAAATAAGTACATAAAATACTAATACCTATTGCAGAAACATCAACTGTAAGATACTGACACAGCGGTAACTTTAAAATCACTGAAAAGAGGGAAAAAAAAGTAAAACTTGACATGAGCATAACAAAAACCATAGAAATGTCTGTTTCATTACTCCCGTCCAACATGATACACGGGACATATTGTTCTGATTCTATAGAAGAAAATCCTCATGTGTTTAATAATCTCTAGGTTTTTGGGATTTTACGTTTGCAGCTCGTACAGTCGACGCAGATGGAGTTTGTTTGGTTTTGTCTTTACCATCTTGTGCATTCATTCACTTGTTCTGTCACAGAAACTCTGCTGTTTTTATCCACCATCTGTTTGAGGCGTACACATCACCAGCAGTAGATTTGTTTCCTGTGTTAAGCTACATACACAACAGGTCAGACATAAACCGACAACATGAAGGAATTTTCATCCAAACTCATGCAACGTTGATTATTTGCTGTTTTCATGTCTCATAGAAACTACGTTCATATGCGACTAAATGGTAACCACAAACACACCTTCAGAAACCTGATGTTGTCTGTATTACTCTTTGTTTCAACATAATTAAATACTGTTAATTAACCATGATTTCAAAGTGGATGAAGACGTTTGCCACTTTGAAGTTGTCTTTGATATTATTTTGCATCTATGTAAGGGGAATACTGTGTACTCTTCATTTACACCCTGAAGAAAAGCTTTTTTTTGTGGGTTGAAACCCAAGCACAAGTGTAATCTATGTTTTAGAAATTTCATCATGAAATAACCAAAATAACCTTAAGGCTTCTTAAGTTTTTTGGTCTGAAGCGTGTCAAAGAGTCCTTTTTCTTTTTGGTATCCTGAAGGTAAATATAAACGATTGACAAAGTATTTGTTAGGATTAGACATGAAAGCACTTGGTTAGGTTTAGAGAAAGATATCAGGGCTTGATTCATCTTTATTTAAAGGTCCAGTGTGTAACATTTAGGGGGATTTAGGAGGATCGAATTTCTTTTTTCTGTTTTATAGCAGGTGGTATCCAGCATTAAGGTGCATCAACATCCTCTTAACTAAGAAGTCCAGAACGAACAAAACACTGGCTCTAATGAGGAAGGATTCAGTTGTTTGAAATCAGCAACTTCATCACTATGTGCGATGTGTTTGGTAGACGACCATGTGTTGACATTTGCTGCCTCCATTTCTAAATGAACAGTAGCTCGGGTCGCTACACATTGTTTCAACTGTAGAGGAGCAAAAGAGATGCATTGAAGAAATCGAGAGCGAGGCTGGACAACGCCATGGTTATGGTTTTGTAAAATAAGATAACACAAATAAACACACCATGAAATGCAACATGAACCCTGGTTTCCACAAACGTTGGTGTTATACCATAACCATCCCAAACTCCTCCTAAGATTTTTGCTCCTTAACGACGTCACCTGGTCCATGTTGTCAATTTTCAACATCTAAGGACTTGGGACACTGACTTCTAATCTGGTGCCCTGCATGTCTAAAATCGATGTCAATTTATTGTCGTACCCCAAGTGGTGATGGTTCACGACCAAGCGGCAGAATGTGACGTCTGGGGAATGAGAACAGGATCTCTGGATCCTCGACATGTGGGAAAAGGAAGTTTTCCTTTCAAGTACCAACAGCCGCCTCGTGTTCGACTGGGATTTATCTCTTGACTTGACATATTTCTTCACCATTTAACTTGGATGTTTATTTTCTCTCCCTCATATGACGTTAATATTTATTTTCTGTGTTCTCAGTCATGGTTAAGCCTTGTTCTTTTCTTTGTTTTGTCTCTAAGGAAACACACTCACCTTTTTCCTCCTACTTCATATCCTGTCACTGCACGTTTGTGTTCAGACAGAATTATATATTTACATTTTCATGCCCTTAAGTTGATTTAAGTTTATTGATGTTGTAGACACATGATTTAGTGTAACTCTGCAACCTCTGCAAAGGAGCAGCAGTCCTTAAAAACTAATCCAAGTCTCCTGTTTTGTCTGACAGCCTTTTATTATTTATTATCTACTGAGCTGTATCAAAACTGAAACCTTTGTCCTTGGCTGGAATCTGACAACAGCCAGCAGATGTCCTCCAGATAGGATTTAAAGAAAAACTATGTAACATTTCTCGCTTGTGTTTGTGAACAGAACTGTTCAAATGTCGCCTCCTCTCCGTTCAATGAAAGAGGGCAAGAGAGTGTTGGTCAAATGATCAATAGACTGACGGGGAGAGAGAGGTGATAGTGACGAAAAAGCAAAAAAACAAAAAAGCTGTGAAATAAAAAGATATTTTCTACATTATTTTCTGATTGTTTCACAGCAATTATGTTCTATAGCACAAATAAATCTTCCCCACACCATCGCAAAACGCTATGGCAATGTTCTAGAGGGAAATACAACTGAAACCCGGCCGAGTTTTATCTCTAAGACACTAGCAGTAGAATGAACCGGAGTTGCTTCATTTTTATATTGTTGTTGTTTTACACACGTTGCACAGTGTTGTTGTTGGCTGTATTTTTGTAAAATGTTACATATTTTGGTTTTGAATAACTTTATAATCTTTCCTACTGCAGTAAAAAAACTGCAATGTATGAATATGCAAATAGTTTTAATTTCAAAAGTTCACTCCCAAATATACAAAAATATTCTTGATATGATATTTTGACCATTATGAGAACCCCATCTGGGTACTTATGGTGCCATAATTGATAGTGTGAATGCACATATGGACTCAAAATAGCAATTGTAAGCATGAAAATATGCAAATTGAGCATGTGTTGAATGTACACAGTTGATGGTAAAAGATGGTAAATGGCATTTCATGCACATTATATGTACCAGAAGTTTATCCATGTTTGTCTTTTCTCAGACTTTTATCTGTTTGTAAGACCCAACCTGTCTGTCCTCTAAATTGATATTGTTTCATTTTTAAAAGTCTTATTATTAAAGACCCGTTTAATTGCAGTGGTTTTGTGAATGGTTCACTGTTAACAAAGCCATTTTTATCCGGAGGCAAACATACATTTATCTGTCATCACGGTGATAAAAATCAGCCTGCAAGAGCAAGTGCTTGTATTTATTTGTGTGTATGCGGAGGGAATTGTTTTTAATTTGTTTCCTGTTCGTCAAAGAACTGATGAAGCTGATGATGGTTAGAAAAAGGCTGCTTCTTTCTTATTTTGTGTCATTCTCCCTAAAGCCTGTTCAGATGAGCTGCAACAAAATGCAGTTCATTTCCAGACTCTTCAATAAAATACTTGTTTGACATGTGCGTAATTGTTCACAAACACATGTGAGAAATGAAAACAAAAGATTTTTTTTAACAAGAATCAATAAGAAGCAGTTGTTTTCACGTGGGGATGATCAAGGCTTGAAAATTAGATATTGATTATTTGCAAAAGGCTGCACATACAGTGACAGAATAACTGAGTGGAGAACAGATGGACTAATAAAACAGTTTCACTGCTCGCAAATCACCTTAATGAGTGAGGATTGAACTGTGTTTTTAAATAAAAAGCTGTAAGCATCAGCTAACCTTTCTCATTTTCTCTGGGCTTCTCTTACTGCTCATTATTCACTTTGCCCAGTTAGACTTCTGGCTTTTTGCTTATTTACTAAGCCCACCTCGTTTGAATCGTCAAGGATGAGCTGGAGGAAGTTAAATGCCATTTAGACCTGGCATTAAAGTGTGAAGGTGAAAGGTGTAAATGTGTTAAGATTGGAATTTGATCGGATCTGCCTGACCACATCTGGAAACGCAATCTGTACAATGTTCTCACATCTGTATCATAATCTGAGTCTTTATCCACTCAACTCCATTCGCCTTAGTTCAACATCATCATTCCCGTCTGACCTATGACCCGCGGTTCAGATACACTATCTTTTGCCGTGAATGTCGTAGAGACACCGAACAAAGTTCTACCCCCCCATTTGTGGCCACTGGCTTTGCAACGATACCAACCACGTGTCTCTACGACAATCAGAAGTTCCCGAAACTGACCTGGGCTCTTCATCAATGGGAAATAGCGATAGTGTAGGTAGGTGTAGCTCCATACCTGGGGGGGCTATCTTTTTCTGTGAAGGTTGTAGAGACACCAAACCAAGCTGAACACACGGGGTCGGTACCGTTGGAAAACCAGTGGCCACAAATGGGGGGGGTAGAGCTTGGTTCGGTGTCTCTACGACATTCACGGAAAAAAATAACCCACCCAGGTAT
>JAPQRN010022215.1:0-19010 GCA_037367275.1 Coranthus polyacanthus | reverse complement strand
TCGGCACCGTATCGGCACCGTATCGGCACCGTATCGGCACACCGGGCGGGGATCGTCCAACAAATCTGACAAAACATATTGAAGCTGGTAGAAAGGACCCAATGTGTTATAATGTGGAGCTCAAACAACGGAGCTCAAACAATGTGAAAATCATGTTAGTAACAGTCTAGTTTCTAAACACAGCCTGGATGTTAAACACACTGAACACATACAAACATTCATCACCTCTACACGGTGATGGTTGGAGTAATAACTGCTCAAAGTATCATACAACATATCTTTCTGTTTAACTGATTTATAGTTGTGTTTATTGTCAGTCAGAGTAATAACCTGAGGCCTCCACCAGGGGGAACACGGTATATGTGGGTTGCTTTGTATTGTTATATGTTATCAGTCATTACAAAGAGCTGAGACTCCCCTTTTCAAGACCGTTCAATGATCATGTAACTGCCTGATTAAGCTTTAAACTGAAAACTATTCATTTACAATATATACCTTTACAATGACCCACACGGACATTAAGTTATGTGTATTTGTATGTTATGACGTCATGGAGGTGGATGTAAACTGAGGATACGATCAGTTTGCTGCAGGTTTGTGACGTGTTTCTGACTGTAATCCTGTCCAGACACTGTTCTCTGGTTTGTACAGAGGCTGCTGTCAGAGGAAATCAGGGGATACGTGACTATATGTTTCACTTGTTTCTCAGTAAAATATCTGACATCTGCTGCTTGTCAATACAGATTTAACAGGGGGGGTTGAAACATCCCAAACATGTCCCTAAATAACTCATACATTCACACTAAACAGTGAGATTGTCATTGTATTTTCTGTCTTTATATAGTATGAACAGCTACGTCTTCCCTGTCTATTTCTGTAACGTGGTTTTCAACACAGCGTCTATAAAATCTAACTTAATATGATGTTTTCACTGCTACATCTTTAATATTGACTCAGTCAAACGTCTTTCTTCGAGCCTGGTGTTGAATTTGACCTTAAGAGTGTTGATTAATTGAACCTCAGTGTTGAACTTTACATTTCCAGAGGAAAAAAGAAAACAGATATCATCGATTTTGGTTCAATTCTTACTTCTTAACATTGGCTGAAAGAAATCGAAGCCCGAGCCCACAGTCTGCTGTTAAATGGAGCCTCTCTGAGCAGAGTTTGCTGCTGTATGTGATGGATTTTTTTGCTGTTTTTCACATCTAAACTTGACAAAGCTTGAGTCATTGCAGGCCGTGAAGTATAAAAAAGACTGAGACGTGACAGTGGAGTTTTGTGTGGAAACCCGAGAGGAGGAAACTTCATCAGGAAGCAGAGCGTGACGCTACGCAGCTGATATGAAACCACTGGGCTCGGCTCAAGTTTTGTTCTGTTTAATTCAGAGGGTTCTCTCTCTCTCTCTCTCTGTGGAGGGTTTTCTTCTTCTCTGATACTGAATAAAAAAGGACAACAAACCCTGAAGATTTAAAGATGTGCCGACTGGGTCTGGAACGGATGCTAAAAGCAGACGGAAAATGAGACTCAATAACTGGATGGATGGAAAAAAACAAAAAATGAACCGACTTCACTACCTTTAACCTGGAGGGAGATGAGAGATGCAAAGTCTCTTCAACAAAAAAACACCAACATTAGGTTGATTCTCTGAAAAGTGGACATTTTATGAGTTTACGAAGCTTGTTCCAGAGTAAAATTAATAGTAATGTTGACTGCAACTTACAGTCAAATGGTTTATGAATTATAACCCTTTAACTTCATCATATTTTACTTGTAGCTGTTATTTAATTGCTTTATGCTTCAATTGCTTAAATAACTTCTAACAGTTTTTACTGTTTTGGTGAATTCACTTCTATTGTTTTTATCACCATTGTTTCATCTTGTCTAGTTCCTTCACTTTAGGTTTTATTGTTTCTAAATGATTCTTGGTTAGATTATAAATGAGGATTTTACGCCAGTTTATTCCAACATTAAATAAATGAATGAATGAGAGCAGTGGTTTACAAAGATACAGAATTCTGGAGATGTGAGAGATGTAGCATACGTTTGGATCATATGAACCACATCAGGACCAGGACTTGAAGAATGAAGGTTTTCCTCAATCTGAAGTTGTATTATTTAAAATGATCAGACATCCCTCCATATCTGACCTTAAGATTATGACCAGTAACAGATGGGTTGAAGGAATCTGAAATGGAAGCTTCTCCTGTTGCAGATTTCCTGAATGTTCACTGTGAATGTGTGAAATGCAGCTGATATCTGAAAGCCCTGTACACATGAACAGGAAAGTGACGTCATTTTCCCTGAGAAGAAAGAGATTTTCGATATGTGAAATGATGGTTGTGACTGTGGATATCTGAAGTGTTCCTGTTGACAGGAACAACTGAATGACATATGACTGCTACATATATCCAGTGGACTTAATGTTAAAACCGCTGCCTCCTCCTGAACAGCAGAGGAAAACACAGACGAGACACACCAGCCTCTGCAGCGAAAACAAACCAGAGCTTCATTAATGTAGAAGGACAGAAGAATGTTGGGCCTGATGCCAGCGTCCAGCCTTGGGGAAGAAGATAAAACTAATCTCACCGCTACAAATTCAGAGGTTATTAACCAATAGACACTAATATTCCACAGCTTCGTAAAGCAGTGCCTCCAAAAATATTAATTCTAAAGCTGAAATCTGAGGAGAATAAAGTAATTCCTGCAGCAGTTACTGTTCAGTTTGACACTCACAGAGCATGCTCAGTGTGACTCTCCCTCTGCTCAACAGAAACTCCAAAAAAAAGGACAGCGAAGCTGAAAGCTCAAAGGCTGGTTTTTCTAAAGCCCGTGGACTGACCTGGCATCAGAGCCGAACGCCTCCGACGCCCGACTTATCCCGCTCACTCACAACTTCTGATTACGGCCAACACCAAAGAGCATCACTGATGCTGTGTGAGTGTATTCAAAGACGACGTACGGGGGTGAGCTTCACACGCTCTGTTTGTACGCGCTGACACATCCAGGTCTGGATATTCCACTATTTCAACGTCTGCAAACACACTGTAAACACATGATAATTTTGAACTGGAATAAAAAGCTAAATGTCGTGCCTGCAGACGTATGAAAAAGGTTCATTACAACTCTACAGGACTGACACTGCACTTTCACTTCAACCACGTGGAATTCTTTCTGAAAAACACATTCATCAGCTGCTAAAACATGACTGAGGACTGCTTTGTGTTTCTAAAACTGCAGTTATTTACAGGTGATGCATTTTCAAGCATTAGACCAAAAGTCATTATAAAGTAACTCATTGAAAACAGCTTTTAAAACCTTGTGATTCTGCTATCTTTATGTTTTCTGATAAATGCCATAAAAGACCAAACTAACATGAACTGTGTGTCTTACAAACCGCTGCATAGAAATCACATCATGTTACTGTTTAAAAGTCTCAAACTACACACTGAAAATGGAAAGTTTTGACAAAAAAGTGCGTCTTTTTATGCTGGGATTTAGTCTTTTTACTTCCACGACTTGCTTCAACACATGCGAATGTTCCAACTTCTCCTCTGACAACATTTTGCTGCATCCTGTGTTTGTTGCTGAGTCTGATTCATTTACATAAATACAAACTGTCCAACCAACCCAGAGGACTTTGACTCCTATTCCTTAACAGTACTGGACGGTTCCAGACCTGTTTCAAACCCTAGCAACACGTGATGGTATAACCTGGTTATGTGAGACTAGATTTGCAAGTGGATGCCATTTCTGTGGGTTGTTTCATCATAAAACCACGTGTTCTTTTACAACTCGGTCTTAAATAGACCCGTGTGATATGACAACACATATTGTGTGATGATAGAAAAATGTCTTTTGTTTCATATTATGCTTCATGGTTTATTTCATTTTTGCAAATCACACTCTTTAAGGCAGTGGTTTAATCATTTGGACGACACTGTGCGATACATTCAGGACATTTACATGAAGGCGACACATGATCATTTCTGGGACACAGGGTTGTTTCTGTGCCATAGAGGCATCGCTGAATGGAAACTGTTAAAGACACATCAACGTCACCATCTTTAGCAGGTTATACAATCATTTAGTGGAATTCAATAGTGGAAAACATTGAGTCAACAGCAGCTACTGTATAGAATCGGTTCTGACTGCATTGTTTGAGTAAAACATCCTCATTTTGGAGAGAAAACAGCCTGAATACATAATGCTATAGTGTGATTATTTGGCAGACTTGAAGGCCCTGTGGAAGTGAAGGATTGTGGGTCTGTGCAGCAGCAGAATCAGCGAGGCCTCCGGAGAGAGAAACCGGCCCAGAGAAGCGCCCGTGTTGTTCGACAACGATTTCTGCTGTGGAATTAATGAACGGTATCCAGAGTGATTTGTCTTGCATTGATTGGTTATCCTGCATTCTGTTCAGCTTTTAACTTTATGTTCATTCCACTTTACACCAGTGTAGTGGAGCAGAAACCTCTATCGGCGCTCTCATCTTATATAAGACTCTGCTGCTGTCAGGAAAACCACAACAAAGAGCTCTGAAACCACAAGCACCGAGAATCCACAGTGCCGTCTTTGTGAAGTCCGCTGTCCCAGAGGTGGACAGTGTGTTCTCGGACTGTTACGCTCTATAGTAACACTGAGTAATGAGCTGCACGGAGCTACTGCAGCTCCAGTGAAAACACAGTGTTTCCCTCCAGCTCCAGCTCACAGGTCAATATGTGTCTTTAGACATTTACGCTGCTTTTCCACTAACGTATCAGCTCAACTCAACTCACCTCGACTTCACTCCACTTGAACGTTTTTGAGTCCAGTGTGTTGCATTTCCTCTGCAGCTATAGTTCTCCCTCGGCGTGGCTGGTCGTCATAGCAACGTAAACATATTGTGACGCTGTTTTTAGTGCGACTGCAGCTTTGAGCGACGAATGAGGGGGAGGAGGAAACCTAAAACTAAAAACTAAAACTGAGTTCAAACTTCAGAAATAAAACGATTTCTTGTGACGTTTTCAGAGACATGATGACACATTATACTGACGCACAGATGATTCTGGATTGACCAGTCTGTGATCTGCACGATTCTACGTCACGTTTAGCGTTGCTTTAGTTTACTTGTAACCTCGGATCTGACAGTACCTGGTGGTGCCTGCTCTCATGTATCGGAAATGAAAAAAACACTGAGTTGAAGCGAGTCCATCACTGGAAAAACAGCATTAGGCGAAAGTGTTCAAAAAGACTGCAAAGGGTACATCTTTCTACCTCCATGTTTGTGTCCTTATTAACAACTTCTCACATCTTCTACTGTCAAAGCCACGTGGGACAAACATCAGCAGAAAGAAGAGATTTATTCAACCTAGTGCTGCAACTGACCATTATTTTCATACTCGATTGATTGTTTGGTCTAGAAAATGTCAGAAAATGGTGATAAATGTAACCCAACTTGATTATTTTGTTCCTTTATTGTTCATTTTGTTGACTACTTTTTTCATTTTTGTTCATAGTGTTGATAATCATGTTCTTGTTTTGTTCATTTTTTGTTCATTTTGATTTAATATTGTGAAAACTTTATTAAGTCTAGAAGTCTCATAACTTTGAGGGGTTTGCTTCATCTCTCAGCTATGTTTTCAGTGACAGTACCATCCTTCCAGAGTCATTCATAAAAATCGGTGTGGAACACGTTATCCCTCCATGTTACAAACAGCTCCAGTATCATCCTGTGAATCCGGTGAAGTCGGTGTCTGGAGTCCAGGCAGCTTGTTGATGTGGGTTTGCAGAGCAGGTGTTCTGTGTGAGAAACACTTAGAGGAGAAGGAGGAGCAGCAGGTGGTCCCATTACCGATGCCACACACTCCTACTCTCCTCAGCGGGACCGTCCTCCCTCCCTCTCGGCTTCTCTCTGCGGGTTTGATGCTAACTAAGCTCATGCTGTTCGCCCCACTGGAGGCTGCTGCCGTACCACGATGCACTGCAGCGAATGGGAGAGGCAAGAACCGTGTCGCAAACATGTTTTTAAACTGCTCACCCACTGACGTTGGACATTTTACACACCTGGTTTCCTCAGAGCTGACGGAGAAGTTTGTGTCGAACCCGAAGAGAGGGAAGAAAGTCCACATGAAGAACAGAGTTGATGAGTTTCACTACAGTTGAGTCACATTTACAGACAGACAGAGTCATGTGCACCTTCATCTAAAGAACCAGAGCAGTTCTTCAACGCACACATCAACTACATTATAAGAGCAGCCCCTCAGTGGAGTTTGAATCGGTTAAATAGTAATTATTAACACTTTATAATGAAGTCAGTTCTGGCAGTTCTGAATTTATGATGAGTCATTTTTTTACTGAGATAAAGGTAAAGGAAATCATAGATCACCAGGTTCATAATGAAAGCTTCACAAGTGAAACTGATAAATTATCATCAGGGATTAAGAAAAAACTTAATTAAGGGTCAGAGGTGTTTAAAAGTGGAAAATTATGGAAATAAATGTTTGAAATGTCACATGTGAAGTCATATATATATATATATAGTTAATTTGCGAGTACATGCTTCAGCATTAAAGAGAATATGTGATGAAACAGAACAAGACCTTCTGTCTTTGATCTCCACCTCCTTTCATATTCACTCAAACCTTTCCTTCTCTCTCTGCACAATTCATGCACATCCAGTTCACCGCATCCTCCCAATCTGTCGACCAATCACAGAGCAGACCTTTGTGACTGAAATCAGGAAGCGAGTGGCTGTAAATGGCAGCCAGATGCGGGTTTCAGGGGGTTGAAGATGAGCCGAGGTGCCACTTTGCGAAATGGACATGTGAGCATTTTCCACTTTACAGAAATGAAACAGGAGAGAAAGGACTCGGCGCTGGTTTTCAAAAAGAATGAAGCGCTGAAAGCAATGCTCTCGCTCAGTCTGAGGGAGGAAATGGACGGAATAAAGAGAAGAGGAAGAGAAGCTGAGAGATGTTGAAGAGAGAGGAGAATGAACCACACCAAGACAGGAAAATAAGATGGAAGGCCTCCTCTTCACTTTAAATGACTTACTCGATCATGTATTATCTATTGTGGTCTCGTAGTCAGTGTATTTGCATTAGCTGCTGCCATTTTTAGGACATTTTGTAATTGGAATATATAGTAAAATAACCTGAGAAGCATTTACACGATTACACCACACACATTTACACCACACTGGCATGTTCTGAGACAGTATGAGGGTTTCCTGTATGTTGTCCATCTGTGTCCAGTAAACTGTAGGAAATAATGTTTGTGATTCATAGTTGGGATCAAAACACCAGCGCAAACAGTAGGATTCTGGAACTGCCAGTGGCTTGGAATGAGTCAACAGTTGAGATCTGAACGCTGGTTTAACGTGGGCTCAAACTAAACCATCATGTTTTAATTCATATTCGACTTAAGGTGTCAGTGAGGATTCAACAACCAGCCTGTTGTCTCTGGACCTGTGGGACCTGTCATGTCTTGGATGCTGAGATCCCATCCCTTCCTTTGTCTGACTCGCTTCCCGTTTCCCTTCCTTCCTTTCCCAGGAGGAGTTCATCGTGGGCGCTGAGAGAAAACCCTGATCCAGGCGATGAGGAGACACAGAATCATAGTCAACCAAGTTTTACGACAGAGCATCAGTTCAGAAACCAACTGCATATATAGAAAAACAAGCAAAGCAGCAGCAACATGTGTTTAACCATGACGCAAGGTTCACAAGATGGTACTGACATCAGGGTTTTCCCTCCATTATAAGGCTTACATAGTCTCTCATATCCAGATCTATCTCCACACAGGCCTGGCTCTGTTCCAGTTCTGGTTCAGGTCCTTAACAATACTTCATTTGGTATTTGTGGACACATGGAAAAATGATGACATGACTGAATCCCCTCATCCTCTCATACTTAGGGTTAGGGTTAGACTGGCCCGTAGAGTTAGGGTTAGGTTACGTTCTAACCCTAACTGACTGGTTTGTTTTAGTCTCAGTTGAAGAGGTTTTTAACGATGAATCAGTGTAATTAAAATGTCGCCGCTGAACATAGAAGCTTGTTTTTTTAAAGTTGTGAATATTAAAAAAAACAGATGATATGTGGTCAGAGAAGAGGAAGTTTTTGTTGTATCTTATTCTGAGATCAGACGACACAAAATGAGTCTGATACAATCCAGATCCAGATCCAGCACACGATGCATCAGGGACGAAAAACAAGCTGCAGGCAGAGAGTCTTTGTTTTATTCAGTTGAGTTTTACATCTAGAGGTGGGAGAGACTAAACATAGGAATCAAACTGTCTGATCCATCATAGTCATATACCTACGAGGTTATCAATCCATTCTATCACTGCTGGGATGGGTTTTTAATGAGGCTAAATATACATTTCCACTCTATTTGATTCAGATTAAGAGATGTGTTGACAATTAAAACCTGTACAGACACTTTTTGATTCAATAACAAGAACCGGTGAAGTGGGACTGATATGACACTGGTCCCAATAAAATCATGTCATTCTTATGCCTAATAAAGCCTCCAGTAAACAACAGTTAAATCTATTACTGTCACGGTGTAACGGCAGTATTTGACGCCTGAGCAATCACTGCAAGTCATAAACGTGCCCTGATTGGTCATTTCTGACTCGTTGTTGACCAATGAACACTAAGGATTAATGGCTGTATCCCTGTCTCCAACAGACTGCATGAGGCTTCAGTCACTTCTGAAAAGAAAGAGGAAAGAGATGTTTACCCAGAGTGCTGTGCTGCACACAGTCCACGCCTAACGAACGCATGTGGAAGCACTTTGTTCAGTAGAGAACACACCCACAAGATGAGACGCACTGCACAGAATGACATCTCTACTGCAAAACACACATTCAAACACACACTGAGACATGAGCAGCCCTGGTGTGTCGTCCACATTTCCAGGGTTTTCCTCTCTCATTACATCACAGCATCAGAGTGAGCAGCCAATCAGAGACAGGCAGAGAGACGCTCTACAGGGAAATGATTCTCCTAGAAAAGACCAGAGGAATGAGCGAAAGGAGAGCAAGATCTTCAGTGAGGAACACAATGTTGATTTGAGGTTATTTTGCACTTATTACAGAGTTTGTGTCATTGTCAAAGCTCCACACACTAATGAAAACAAAGAAGACACAAAACCTGGACAAAAACCTGTCACTTCTACGAACTCGAAGGAAAGCAGAGCTGCAGTACAGACATAAATACAAAACTAAAATAATCACAGTAAAATAAAAGCGCATTCATTTTAGTGTCATAAGGGATTGTAAGTGATGGGGTGGATGCTTTATGGATCCGCCTTCTCCTCCTTTCAAATAACGGCTTCGGTTCCTCGTCATAAGAGGTACATTTTGCGGCTGCTTCTGTCCACAGCTTAATCTTCTGTGTCTCTACTCCTGTCTGCTTCTCCAAAAGGTCTCCTACGACGTTCTGTAGGAAATACACCTACTGTGGATTAACACGTCACACAATCCCCTTCAAATAATCCAAACTAAACCTGTAAACGACCAGTGAAATGTTCCTGAATGTCAGAAACATGTATGTATTTTATCCCCATTATCTTGGCTTGGAGGCATGGGTGTAAGTTCCACACACGTCGTTATGAATCCCGTTCTGCATGAGCGGCTGCAGGTCGCCCAAAGTGTGACGCACATTCAGAAGGAAGAGATGGCGAAAGCCAACGGGAACAGAACAAAGAAGGAGGCAGAGGTTTTAAAACACTTCATCTATTCACCGAGCAAGGCGACTGACACATTAGACTGACGTCCTACTCTGATCTCTAATCGACTACATCTAAAAAATGTTCAGACCTTTTCTGTAGGACAAACCCTGCTGTGGCCTCAGCAAACCGCCGACTGAGAACAGAAGCTGGGAGGAAGGGCAATGTAGACAACAAATCACAAGCTTTTATTTTTGATGTTAAAAGCGGTGAATCATTTGTCCGAGCTCAGTCAGCTGGTTAATCGCGGCTGTTGGCACCCTGAGGACAACCAGCAGCTGTTAACCTTTGATGACGCAACACCAAAAACACACATTTGTAACTTTTGGCCACCAGCAGAATCGCTCCGGTTTGTTTTACACTTTGAATTTTAACTTTTGACATTGCTAAAGAGTGCAGGAGTGAATTGTCGAACTTAATGCCCTTTTCACTTTGCAGATTTAGTTAAGGATTATGTGACTAAGGTTGTGACATTCAGAAACATTTCATTATTTTATCCCCTTACATCATCTTCAGGATTGAGGTGAAATCTGTGAATAAAAGCTATAAAGTATCAGTCGTGGTTTTTTTGAAGATGTGAGGTGATAAACCTCAACACCGATGTCTGGAATATATTTGACTGATGTGTTTTCCAACTTTGAAAAGGAATAAATCTACTTCAAAAGGATCTTGTTAAGACGTTTCTACGAGCCACAACTTCTTAATCCTGGAAATGTCACAGAGCAGATTCAGAAGGAAATGTCAAGTTTAATTTGTCTCAAACCACAATATGTCTATGACTTCTTTTCAATGTTGATTTAGCGTTTTACTCTGTTTTGTCCTAGAGGTTTCAGTCGGAGAATTATCTTTTAGAAATGGTCTAAAATGTGTTTGCAGATTTGCTCTACACAGTCCAACTCGTGCTAACACTTGGTGTCACATTTTGCCTCAGAGTGTCACTTTTTGACGGATTGGGTAGATGTCTGAACCTGCCTTCACCAAACAAGGCAGTTTTATTGGGTCGCCAACTGGCAGAGTACAATACATATAGAAAAGTTAATAAATATTAAGTTCAACAAAGCTGTGTGTAATGTAGAGGAGAAACCCGCGACCAGGAAGTGAACATATTCACACAGAAATGAACTAAATACAGTTAAAAACAAGTTCACTAAATGTTGACATGAACTCCAGACACCTGTCATAATGATACTAATCTAAGCATTTCAGAGACATTTTTGCTAAAACTTTATATCTTTAATAATATGTTTAAGTAGCTCTTCTTCTCCAAGTAGTTTTAGGTGGGGTGGCCACACAGCGCCCCCTATGGACCAGACAACACTGATAACAACGTACACCTTCAGTTTGAAACAGGACATGAACACCGGTCTCCTGTCTCCACATCACATCCATCACCAGACACCAGCGTCTTTCTGAAGGTCAGGCTGATTCAAACAAGAGAATATGAAATCAACAACACCTGAATCTGGGTATGAAAGAGGTTTCAGGTACAATTATCACATCATCCAAATTGTTAAAACTTACATGTTTGATTGTGTTGTTTTTAGGTCTGAGGCTGTTGTTGTTTCACACAGTAAGTGGACTTTGAAAATAGTCTGTTTGAATAAACCTGCATTTCATCCCCTTTTGGCATTTATTGACTTTGAACATTGGAACATAGAATAAAAAGGACATTTGTGTTTGTGTTTTAGGCTGTGTATGTTAAAGTATTAACTAAATCCATGATATTAATGTCAATAGATGCTCATTAACATGCGTTTAGTCAAATATTAGAAATTAAACTCCTCAAGATAATCGGTTGGTGGCGCTAACAGTGATGAAATATTGACATTTGTTAGTTTCTTCCAGTTGTTTTTATAGAACTGAATGGAAACCATTGTAACACTGATGATCACTATTTGAGATACTGTTTCATATAAAGTTAGTAAAACTCAAATAGAGCAATTTGCAACTTTGTCAAATGAGAAAAAGGGCAAAAGGACAAAAGCTCCTGCTTTATATGTGACAAAAGAAAAATACTCAGTTTTGCAAGGTGTGACAGTTAATTAAATGTTGTTTTTTTTTCTCAGCGCAGAGATGATTAATTTTTCACCTCCACGGTGAGGAAATGTTTTAATAGTTTGGAGATGAGGGAGCTTTTAAAGATCAATTCATGCATTTGAGGTCAAATGGTGAAAAGTTAATAGTGCTGCATTTTTCAAATATTAACCAGGCTGAAGTAGCTGGAGGGAGAACATTCAGCGGCTGTAGTTTCATCTGTACAACTTCATTACACGTATGAAGAGCAGTGTGTGAACGGCTGGTCTGCAGCGCTGGATAAACTGAACGTATATTCAACTAAAGGTGGAATCAAAGAGCTGTAAACGATCAGCGATTGACCCTGTGATGTTGCATCAAAAACCGATCAGAAACACGTTAACAGAGATGTCAAAGACAGAGACGCAGAGAGGACACGGAGGACGATGTACGCACATGTCCACGTCAAGCTAATAATGACAACGATGCAGACGTCACCGATGAACCCTTTGACTGGGTTAACGGAGGCAACACTGAGACTCTGGAGCCAATGTTTAAAGGACATTTTCTTGTGCAGGTTTAACACCCAGCTTTCAACTGTTACTGCTGACTATTTTACAAAATTTCCAGCTTTAATGTCTTTGCAGAAAAGGTTTCCAGCACCTCCCTGAGCCTCCGAGGTTTTCGAAAAGGTTTTTTTTCTCTCTCAAAGGTACATTTTAATTGAAATGACTTCACAGGTTTGGACTGTTTTCTATCTTTGATGTTCTTTAATCTCATTTTTCAAACCATCAGCCAACAGCGAAGGTTCCTCTTCAGCCCAAACCTGCTTCATGGTTCAGTTTTATTAGAACCGGTCCAGTCCAGGAAGTGTTTTGTATGTTTCCTTTAGTCAAACTGATCTTTTTTAATCTTTTTTTTTAATGTTGTGTCTTACAGCCTTCAGGAAGACAATATATCACACAATACTTCATCATGTCACAACTCTGCATTGTTCTTACTAAACTCCTTCCCAACAAAAAGCAATCACAAAATTAGAGCTGGTGGAGAACAAAACAGAGCTAAGAGGAGATAGAATACTGGAATCCTCAGCAGTTTGTGGGTCAAATGACTGATGTGAGTCTCAAATGAGACACTTTTATTATATGACAATGAATGAAGTCTCTTTAATGTCTGTGACGTTTGTCGACTCAATAATCTATTACTGGAAGAAAAATTAACTCAACATGAAAATGATTCTTAGTTGCAGCCCGTAGAAAAAAATATTAGATATACATAAAAATATTCATTAATTTAAGCTCAACATAAGTGTTTCTGTGGAAAAACCATATTAGACACATTATTCTTTAATACATGATGTATCTTCAAATGTTCATAAATACGAGCTACATTTAATTTACATTCTCACCTGTTGCCAACTGATTTTAAAACAAAACAAAGATGGAGCCAATCAGAGCATTTAATCTGAAACTAAAAATACATCGTAATGAAGATAATTCCTAATGTGGAGTCATTTAGTTTTAAAACGTCATCAAAAATCTAATTTATGACCCATGTTGTCGATGTGATGATTTTGATGTTTATAATTGTTCCTAAAATGCCCTGAATATGTTTCTTCCCTGAGTCCTGATTGAGTCAGACTCTTAATGAGACAAAGTTGAGATAAAAACAACATCATGATGAAAAAGGCTTCAGTGTTTTGGACGAACATCTCGAATGAACAATATCTCACTGGTTTCTGATGTTTAATGCTTTGCAATGTAAACGTACTGTTTGAAAAACACAATGACAGGCTGGTGTTTAAAGATCACTGCCTCATATTGTAATAATTCTGAGCTCTCTGTGGCTTCGTGACCTTTCTATTACTTGCAGTGTGGCGTTAAGTCCAAAAGTGGCGCCTGGAAGCAGCTCAAAAGCAGTCAAACTGAGGAATCATTGTGTTTTCATTGCTTCCTATGGAGACACAACAAACTGCGAGTTAACGAGCCGAGAACCAATGAGCCATTGTCTAACAACGTTTTGTCTTGCCTTGTGCAGCCTTAAATATGTATGAAGCAACATGAGGTTCTTAAGTGGCTTTCAGACGGCTTTAATCCTCTTGGAGAGTTTAGCCCAATGAGGGGTGAACGGGCGCCGTTTGACAGTCGACTTCAATTGACAGAGAAACTTCCATCCATTTCCTTTGTAATTAAAAGAAAATTACAGAGGCCAAGAGGAAGGCTGCCAAGTTGTAGAGACGGCCAAGAACGCAAAGAAAAAAAAAAATCAGGGGATCAATTATGATCAATGTAGAGATTAGAAGAGTGTAAAAGGCTGTGAGGGAGGTCTGCTGACGTTCAGCTGATGTTCTACTGATGTTCTACTGATGTTCTACTGATGTTCTGCTGCAGGTTCATCTGTGAAATGTCGAGGATTTCGATGTACAGAAACTGTCATTAGTAGTAGAGTAGATATACATTTTAGTCTCTGAGATGCTTAGATTAGTATCATTATGACTGGTCCTGTGTCTGTAGTTCATGTCAACATTTTGTGAAGTTGTTTTTAACTGTATTTACTTCATTTCTGTGTGAATATGTTCACTTCCTGGTCTCTCTACGTTTCACACAGCTTTGGTCAACTCAACTAGACTGATGTTTATCACAGATTCACCCTGATTTTCACACAAAACGTTCCTGCTTCTTGGCATAAAAATAAAGTAAAATTTTCTCAATCGTAAGAATCTGTTTTCCAATAGCTGATTTGTGGCTTTTCAGGTCATTTTCATTTGTGTGCCGTCATCTGTCTGATCATGTTTCTTCTTTGTGAACAAACCACGTTCTTTCATGATATAAAAAGGGTCAATAACTCAAACATTGATTCATTCATTGATTCATTTTCTGTAACCGCTTAATCCTCTGGAGGGTCGCGGGGGGGCTGGAGCCGATCCCAGCTGACATCAGGCGAAGGCGGGGTACACCCTGGACATGTCGCCAGTTCATCGCAGGGCTGACATATAGGGGACGAACAACCATTCACTCTCACATTCACACCTATGGGCAATTTAGAGTGACCAATTAACCTGTTTAACCTGCTATGGTTAAGGTGCATGTTTTTGGACTGTGGGAGGAAGCTGGAGAACCCGGAGAGAACCCACGCAGAGGAGAACGTGCAAACTCCACACAGAGAGGCCCCAGCTGGCTGGTGTTGGGACCTCGTTGCTGCGAGGCGACAGTGCTTACCGCTGCACCACCGTGCCACCTAACTCAAACATAAACATGTCAAACTGTTTGAATCGACGTTCTAAAACACAGGATATATTTATGTTGTAGGTTCATACTGCCTCTGTGCTAATCGACACCGCCCTGACAGCAGCTGCTGTTGGATTCCCACGTGGCCTCTGTTCCTCTGAACAGAATGATGTTCTTCAGCCTGATCGTCTTCAAATTAAGCCACTTTCTTCCCTCAAGTCAATATTCAAAGCCTGTTCCCTTAAAGCAGCTGATTCAGTTCACAAATAAAAGACAAAGTGATAGCTGGAGACAAGAAAACAACAATCCCTTTAAATAATTAGTCAAAGCTTAATGCATCGCTATGAAACTGTGGTCTCAAAGGATGGATGTGCACAAAGCCATTCACACAAGCCCACACAAATTGAACGGAGAACACAAACTCAACGAGGACTTTCAGAATGAGATGAGCCTCAGGCGGAGCTCCTCCTCCTCCTCTACCCTCTTCACCTCACTCTAATTTCTGTTCTTTCCTCCTGGTGACTTCACACTTTACATTTTAATCATTTTTCCCGTGCTTTTCAGGCAGACTGGCTCAGATCCCACTGCTCCCGAGCCCTCGTTCATCTGATCAGTGATGAAACATTTATAAAATGTCAACACGGTGCACAGTGTGGTTCAGCCACTCTGCAGTGGAAACACTGGAGATCACTCCTCTGAATTCACTGATGGGAAACCAATCCACTGTGCAGCTGCATGTTCTTCTAATGACGACCGTAAACCAGCAATGCATTTGTCCCAGAAAAAAGCATCGTCTTCGTAGCATCAGTTAGTAGTTATTAGTAGGAAAAACTCTGGGACAGAGACCACATTTTAGACCAAAGACTGGCTGTTTGGTCCACACCGTGTTCCAGCTGAGCTTCCACACCTCAACACTTGGTTCAAATCACACTGGAAAGCCTGAATGTATGGACCAAACGAGGTGGGAGTGAAAGCGTCCTCAGTGAAGGGTGCACAGACCTTTTTCACAGCAGACGTTTTGGTTTGTTGCAGCAGAAAAAACACAGGTGATGGTGATAACATTAGTGATGGATCTGTTCAATTCAAGTGTCTCCGAAAGGCATTTGTCAGTCACTTTAAACAAACCAGAACCTGGAACTGATGCTCATGGAATGTTGTCATTAGTCAGATTTTCATCCACATTTTAACATTTTATGAGCATGTACATCCATGACTGAGCTGGTTCATCATCATCATGTCCCACTGAAACATTTCATCCAATAACATCCGACCTGAGCTATTGATTGAGGAGCTGATAAATTAAAACCTGAGTCTGGTTTTAGTTTTAGTTTCTGAGCTGAACCTCTGGTCTGGATCATATAACGTTGTTTCAGACACTTCCACAGTTTGTGCAGGCCTTCATACATGGTGACGTTTTGCTGCTGTTTCATCTAATATGTCATTTGTATTATAGTCTCCTCATCGAACACACATTGACACACTATTACTCATTAAATCTGTTTCCATTAAACTTCGTTACCCCAAGTGTGAAAGCTTTTTTGCAATATTTATGTTTTTTTCCACAGGGGTTTTTAATGCACAAATGGAAAATGCAACTGAAACAGCTGGAGGGAAACGTGCATTTTCTGGCATAATGAGCCAAAATGTCTGCCGTGAAGAAGGTCTATTCTACTGCGAGGGTTAAAAAAAAGTTCATTTCAAAGAAAACAGAGGATGTAGGTTTAAGACTGTCCTGACACCATGTTTTCTCCAGGTTTTACTCTTCTATTAAAGGTCCATATGTAACATGCTCACTCTACTTCTAAAGATGAACGCAGTAGTAAACAGACGAGGTTTGACCATGACGTGAGTGAGTGAATTTCATAACAGAATCCAGAAATCTCCTTTTCTGTTGTTTTTCTTGAAACAGCTGAAAATGAACCAGAAGTGAGGTGAGATCACTCAGCTCATTTCCAATGCAAATGAGGCTGCGTGGAGAATTTCTCACTGCCCACACTCTGCCCACTCACTTCCTGCAGGAGAGTCTGCCTGGGCTTCATACAGTGACCCACCCGCCTGCAGCTTGCTTCACGTTATGAATTCACAGTTGGAGAACTGCTCCAGAGCAGCAACAACCGGAGCAGCTCGAGAGGCCGTGCAGCACAAATCAGAGCGGTGTCACTAAAACGCTTCCAAATCCAGTCTGATTTCTTTCATATGCACCACTTGTGACTGCAGTGTTCATAAACATTTAATATTTAGTCAGTCGTCATTACATTCATCTGGACTGTGTCACTGTGGAAGCGATTCAGAAACAAGGCAGGGTTGGTTGGTGACAGATGCAGACACCGAACATGTCCTGCTGATTTTAACACTGAATCTGACAACATTCAGCAAAAGGCTTCATGGTCAAGTGATTATCCTTTCAATCCTGATCGGTCTGTACATCACAGCGAACAGACACTGGTCCAGTGCATGTTCAGTGAAAATAAGACAGTGTCAGCGTAGATCCAAGGAGTATTTTGTTGGTAATTCAACATTTTTTTTGAATTTCTGTAAACTTGCTCTTTGATGAACCCCTAATTAACTCGGGCTTTGCTCACTAATAGAAATGTGTTCTTAGGGTTACGGATCTTAGGGCATGTCCACATTTTCATTTTAAATTGGAAATTTAAATCTCTGTCCTTACAAATAAAAAGATTAGTCTCTGAACACAATGTCTGAAACACAGATGACGGACATGGACACTGTTGCAAACTGCTTAAATCACCCCTCGTCTGCTGGGAATGAATCAGTTGTATCAGGATAAAAAGCAGGATTTAGCTGCACAACAGCTGCTACAGAGTCCAAGACAGAATCAGCTGTAATTCAGTATCATGTTGGGTCTCCAATTCACTGTGAACGTATGAGACCACTAGAGGCAGTAGTGAGTCACTCTGTCATCGATGACGAAAACTAACACCAAGGGGTTGAGGATGAGAACCATAAGAAACAACTTCCAGAGTCAAAGAAAAGAAGTGATAAAAATAGATGTGGTCATTTTGACTGGAATCGACTCTAAAGTAACAGAATGAAGTTTGATGCTGAAACGTCAGCGTTTCTTCTCCACTGGTGAGTTTGATTGTGAAGCTTATGAAGATCCACGGTTCAGACTAAACTGTGACAGTTCTGACCTCGTTTGGACGATCCAAAACAGATCTTTAGTCTAGATATTGACGACACAAACCGTAGGTAAAACGCAGGAGATCAGGGGTTTTACTGTGGCTGTTTTCAGTCTATACAGAGCTATAATGTAAACTATGGGCCGATACAGTGGACATTATAAGACACAGTGTTATTTAGACTGAAGGAGAAAACCTGATGATCCATAAAACACATGAGTTTATTCAGTGGGTGATTCAGTCTGTGGAGACGGAGTGGGGACTCACTGGTGGTTTTAGTATATGTGGGTTTGTTGTGGTTCACGACTTCCCTGATGGTGACAGTTTGGAAAATCAATACAACATAGAACCCCTTTAAATGGTCTGAGTACGATGAAATGCAGGTCTGAACAGATCTGAGAATAAAATGTTCATACACGTGGTGTAATCACTGACTGGTTGATTGTGAATGAGGCCTCTTGTTTTGCTTTTTGTTGCTGTTCGACTGAATAACACAACTCTTCTTTGGCTGCAAACAGACGAGAGAAGACATAGAAAAAGGGAGGAGAAGGATCACCATCTACACACACACTGTGTGGATTGATTTATAACCTTCTGCGACAGTATCAATATGGCCGCCACGGCGCGTGGCTCCACTGAGCGTGACACAGCAGCTCATCCGCGTCAAAGCTGCAGACTCCAAATCTCACACCGGACGCTCATGGGCCAGCCGGCCGCACGGATGGACAGGCAGGCTGCAGTGCGCTCTGGGAAACGGTGTTTTTCATCAACACCCAATCAGAGGCAGCTGTCAGGCGGAACAGAAGGCAGAGAAACGCTGATAAAGACATCGACACGGAGGCTGGAGAGTGTGTCTGTGTGTGTGTCTCTGTGTGTGTGTGTGTGTGTGTGTGTCTTTGTGTGTGTCTGTGTGTGTGTGTGT
>JAPQRN010022214.1:0-12392 GCA_037367275.1 Coranthus polyacanthus | reverse complement strand
CTTCTACCTCTAGATTTCTGAAATGTTCTGCTAGTGTTTGTCATGTTTCCGTTTCTGTCTGGTTTCTTCACCTTTCATTTAGGCCCAAGAATCAGCCTTTAAACTGGAAGAAATATTGAAATAGTCGTTGAAATAATTATCAATATCATCAGATTTTTGTCCATGTCGCCCTGCCCGGCTTTCATTCGTTGCACTTCTGTTTCCTGTTTTTCTTTAGCTCGCCCCATGACGCGCATGACCCTGACGACGCCAACCATTGTGGCCAGACCCCAGAAACGCAAGATGACCGTCGCCACGTGCGTATCAGCCAACGGGAAGCCTCCGAGCGTGATCAAATGGGACACCAGGTTGAAGGGCGAAGCCACTTTCCAGGAGAGTCGCAACCAAAACGGAACGGTGACAGTGAGAAGCAACTACATGGTGGTACCGAGCCGCGAGACCCACAAACAGAAGCTCACGTGCATCGTGATGTATCGAAATGAAAAGATCACGGACAGCGTGATACTCAACGTGCAGTGTAAGAATATGCTCTCTTAAAACAGCAGTATTTTTCAGTTCACACGATATTGTTTATGTGTAAAATTCTAAACTTTTCACTCATCACATAAAGCAGTCATTGACCTTTACCTTGTGGTTAGTAGGAAGTATTTTTTAACCTCAGCTTAATTGTTCAAATGTAATTCCCTTATACATGTCCTGTTAAGAAACGACAAATTTATAAAGCATTTCACTCCACTTTTATATTTCATTATTCTTTTTGTAAGAGTATTTCAGTATCACAGAGGTGAGGTGGTTGGCAAGGACAGAGAATCTGCTTATTTCAGTAGCTATTGTTGTTGCGGCCACTTAAGGAGTCGGAAATGAAAATCAAATCGCTATTCCGCTTACATTACATTCATTTCTGTTTCTGAATATCCATTCATATCACACTTATTTTAGCGTTTATGGGCCATTATTCCTTTTAGGAATACGAATAATAAGAAGTTCAGTTCAGAAGTTGAGAAGTAGCTGCTGCAGTGCATCTTTCAACACCACAGAGAGAAAGAGATGTACTTTCTAATAATACTAGTATCCTTTGCGTTATTAGGGGTAGAAAACCTACTTACTTAGTATTTATTTCCTGTTTTACAAAGACCAGAAGGAAAATCAAGTCCTTTATAAATGTTGTGTCTGCTGTTTCTGACCAGTAAATTGTCCACTCGCTCTTCTACTTTCATTCCTTCAGTTTCTCTTTCTTAAAATGCAGTCAGAAATAATGGATACTTACCAAGCATTTGATTTAGCTTTTACTTTCCATTATTCTTCTGCATACCAGTCCTGCGTGAATCATACATCGAAGCCTAGTTTTATTCAGAATCTATGATGAAGATGGAGAAAAATATGTTTTGTTACCTAAGAATAGACCGTAATGAGTGCTATTGAAAGAGAATGACTATTATTGTGGTAATATCACCATATAAGGCCAATTCACATAAATTATAATCATACCCACATACAACACAATAAGGCATTAAGACGTGTTTTCTAATTACTAATGACGCGCCCAAAGGCTACTAATATGTTTCTAATAAGCAACGAGGTAATGGTGAATATGTGTAGCTTAATACAAAGTGTTACCATACAAATCACGACTAATGTTATCTCCATCTCTGGTGTGATTTGCTTCATCTTTACTGTGAAAACGGGATTCCATGGTCACCAGTAGATATCACCAACAACACACACAAGTTACTTAATGCCCCTTTAAATGATTCTTAAGTTGTGTTCATTCTATAGCATCATTACAACAGGATGTGGTACAACCAGACCCAATAAAGGCTGATGTCCCTAACATTAGCAGTTACTAAATATCTGTGATTCCAAGCGAATGAAGTCACACGTTAAACATTGAAATTAAATGTAAAAGCACTTTCAGGATAATGAAGCAGACTGATGCGTCCTCTAAACTCCTGTTATTTGAAGTTTAGAGCGCAGGCTCTTTATTTAATGAATACTATCTCATCTAATTAACTTCCGATTGCCAAATGAGTTGTCTTATTTATAGGCTTTGTTATACATTAAAACGTCTATTGTTGCAGTTACAGTCTCTCATTTTGAGCTTGCACGTTATAACTTGATATAATATGTTAGCTAATAGACTCATAGAGGAAAATTATTCAAGATTTCATATTAGAGAGAGCAGATCCTGTACCGGTCCTAATACTAAAATCAATAGATAAGATAGGACTCAAAAGCCTAAACTATAGTTACTCCTATTTTCTGCATTAATTATAAAAGGGTGAAACATATGGCTCCTATGGAAAAGATCCTGTGGAACGTGGATTTCTTATTTCTCTTTGACTGAGCTTGGAAAAAAATAAAACAGCGCTTTTTCACTGCATAATATTTGCATTCTGTGTGAAAGTACTCAAGATATAAACAATGGTTTGAAAAATATAACAACGTGAAAATCAATCGCGGTTTGTAATTGAGAAACTCTGAAGATTTAAGGTTTGCTATTAAAATCCACTGTTGGTTCGATTCCTGGAACTATATTCCCTTCAATGGAGAAAAGTCCTCAATGCTCCTTAAAATAATTTTCCAGCTGTGTTTATCTTATAGCATCATTACAACAAGATATAGAAAAGCATGTTGAAAATAGCACATTGTCAATGTTTTAGAGACTCATCATCAACAACAAATCATGTTTTCAGGGGAGCTCATGTTTTATTAATAGAAGCTAAGCTCCCTCTGGATCCCCTGTAGTTCACAGCCTGGTTGAAGGTGGAGGTGAATAATCCCACAGTTTGTATCTCTACACAGGTCCATGTGGCGTTGTTCACCCCATTTACCCTGACCTTCTGACCATACAGTAACATCTGAAGGCTTTGAAAACCTCTTTTTACAAAACCCTGCTCAGCCCAGAAATACGCTTCATTACTAAAGACAAAGATGCTGTACCTTCTGTGACTTCGTAGTTTCTACGGTATTATTTTCTTCATGAGAAATGCAGTGATGCAGCGTTTTTTTGGATTACGTTTTGGTGAAATGGATTGACATCGGCCTGACTTTCCTTGCAGATGAACCCGAGGTGAAGATCGAGGGCTTTGATGGGAACTGGTACCTGAATCGTCAGAATGTTCAGCTGACCTGCAGGGCTGACGCTAACCCCCCTGTCACGATCTACCAGTGGAAACTGTGAGTCTGACTAAACCCTAACAAAAGCCCTTAAGGCTCGCGAGACGAGACAGCGGTGTTGTTTCTCTCACGTTAGAATCCTGAAAGAAAAAAAAATGTTTTTCATGTAGAGCACAGGAATAGAGGGGATAGACTGTGCTGTTTCCCAACATCTCTATACAATGAAACCAGACTGCAAAAACAGCCCTTCTAGAAAGAAGCCAAATATTCTGAACTATAACCAAATTGTCTTGCATTAAGCAAAGCAAATTTAATTTGGAACTAAAAAAACTTAACTAATAAAATAAAAAGAAATGCCAAAATTTAAGCGAGTTATAAACTATTCCCAAGGGACCAGTATGACCTCTGGGCCTCTGGGTAATTTGTCTGTGATCTTAGTCCCGTGCAAACCTGACATGTCCTTAATTTGTAAAGTAAAAATTCCACTGTGAATATAACCTATTTCAGCAAACACAGAGGTCCTGTGATAATATCAGCCCTGTTGTTATTTGGGGTGATTTGCAATGTTTTGTTTCCTCCGTGCTTTTATTCTGCCTGTTGAGAATTGGAGGCGGCTCCGAACGTTTTAAAAGCAATTTGCGTGCAAATTTAGGAGACTCGTTCACAGAAAGACAAGCTGAATGAGATGCACGGCAGCAGCGTTCAGTAAGGAACATTTTTCTGTCTTCCAACAGGCTCAACGGTTATCGGTAAGTGGTAGCCCATTAGTTGTAAGCCTTGTCATATCCAGGGATAATGTCAGTAAATTCAGGTAAATCACGGACTTAACTTATCCCCGGGGTTAATTTCTAAATCACAGAGGTTTCCCGGGCTATACTAGTCGCGAGCGAATAGATGTTTTAAGGTTCAGTGTGTACGATTTGCATGTGCTTATGTGAACTTTGTGTTGGAGTCGGAGACATTAGCTAACGGTAGCTAGCGTTGAACTGGAGCAGAAGAGAGAATGTAAGGATTTTCACCGCAGACTCAAGTCCTCTACTTCAAGTCAGTGTACAGGGATGTAAGCAACTGTGACGGTCATTAGCTCAGACATGGAGTCAGCTGACGTCAACGAGCGATCGGCTCTCAGCACAAAACACACTCCAACTCCAAGTTCACGTAAGCACCGTAATATCTTATTAAGACAAAGTTGGATGTATTTTCTTAAAACACTACTTTTTTAATAAAAAACATGCTTGACATCATTATTTTTCATTCAAGAGACAAATATGACTTCAAGGCTTTTTTTTACTGCACATAAACTGTATATACAGAGCACACAAGAAAATAATCTTACTTCCTTCATCCTCTCCAGAAATGTGTCTCCATTTTCTTGTTTGTTTATAAAACATGTAATGAAGATAAGACTCGGACCAGGGCACAATAGTCCTATTACAGCAACAACACACACCCGTATCTGCCAGATACTGGGAGATAAATGCAAACAGAACAGCTTTGCTTTTAGGTTTGGCTTTGAACGCTTTGAAGTCTGAGGACTAGCATGCAGGTAGAGGGGCTGAGAAAGCGTCATTGTTAGTCCTGTTGTGTTCTCCGGAGGGCACAGAAGGCAGCGGTTTGTCCCTGACACACAGAGGAGGGAGAGCCCGAGCTGAAGTAGGAGCCGTGGATTAGGGCGGCATACCGGAGGGCTGACATCAGTGTTTTTTGCCTCAGAGACTATCACTGCAAATATATGAGAAAGAGGAGATACAAACATGTTTTCAAAGCCCCTGCGATCGCCAAATAACCCCAGGTTTAATCTGCTTTGACTAATAGCATGAAAGTTGGTCATGCAGAAATGATGTAATTTAAAAATAAGCACTGTGAAATGGAAGGAATACCAACATCGTGCGCAATTGTTTGCTGCAGTTTGCTCTGATCTTTACTGTGTCAGGATGTCAGATAAAAAAGGCAGTGTTTGAATATGTAAAGCAACTCTCAGCGTATCAAGGTTTTAAATGAATGCATTAAATGGTAAAATTGAGAGATAAATGTAGTAATTTGCCCTGTAATTGCTCAGTGAAGGCAAGGTTTGAGAAATATGTCATTAGACTTGAGTGGATGTGGATTAATAGACCATTGTGCCCTCATTGTATCTACTCTACAGGCCACTGTTGGATTTTAATGAGGCATGGGATTTTTTTTTTTTCCTCTCAAGCATAGATCTTGCTTTGAGGGCAGAAATATTGATATACACATCGCAGCAGAAGAAGAAGACAAGATAGAGAAGATTTGGCTTGTTTTGTGTGTGTGTGTGTTTTTTTTCTGAGGCAAAGGGAGATTTAGGGAGATAGGGTAAGATAGGGAGAAAGGAGGAGGAGGAGGAGGAGGAGGAGGAGGAGGAGGAGATGTGATCTAGAAAGACGAGGGCACTGTGCTGACAGATAGGAGGGGACGGCCATTGCTGCTCTGAAAATGAGATACCAAATCTGTTGTGAAGGTTCCCCTGGGCTCCGCTGTGGAGGTCAGCACAAGGCTGTGACGGAACGATCCGGAACAGGCCAGCAGGACAGCGTCGCGCGTAACCACAAACACACAAACTCACATGAGAGTTGCAGCCAATAATAAATACTAATGCTAAAGCTGCTCGCAAAGTGGGTTAGTGGGGAACTGCAGTGAAATAACAAGAGACTCGAATAAAGAGAGGACACACCCGCTTTGAACTCTAGTCTTTGTTTTTCGAAATGTTTGTTTGATTGTTCGTAGGGCATTGTTAACCCACCGTACTCTAATCTGGTGTAAGCGTGTGAGGGGGAGGGGAGTGCTGAAAAATGGTTTATTATAACAGATAACTCAATTATGGTGTACTTAGCAGAGGGCGGATTTTTAAAGGATGATGTGATAACGATAGTTTGGAGGTGGGAAAAGCCAATAACGGATTAATCGGCCGACATCGACCCTGCCCCTCCCCGTAAACATTATGACAGTGAAAACACATCGCACATTAGAGGCCAGATAACTGTGGAACTGAACATCAATGTAATCTAACACCTAAATAAGTAAACTTGAATCACTCAACATCAAACTCTCGGTCATCAGTCGATAAATGTGTGACTGAACATCCAACTAGCCGTAAAAAAGCCTATGGGAGCTATTTTTAAATCTTTTATGAGGAATTGTTTACCCTCAGAGTCAGTATTTCCAGTTTAGAAGCCTAGTATTTTTCATCAGCCATTATCGCCACCAACTTTTACCAATGCCAATAGTACTTATAATATAATAATACTTATTGTCCCATCAAATTATTCTTCAGCTGCGTTTATTATGAAGCATCATTACAACAGGATGCAGTTCAACCAATTAAAGCTGAAGATTATTGTTCAGTCTTCCGTCACTGTAATCTTTGACTTTCCCTGTGCAGAGTTCGACACTTGAAGGTTTTTTCTCACATTCTCATCACTCACCATTAAATCTGAATTTAAGGGGTGGATCCATCAGCCAGGTTTGTAATCTAGTCTGCAACCTTTACAGGCGTGATGTGGAAGCCTGAAGCCATCTGTGCACAAAGATTGAAAGTGGACTTTTAAGGAAACAGGAAACACACTTAGGATCCAGCAAATAAACCTGAGGAATTAATATCAATATTTTCATATTTAGAAATTCCATTTTTTTCACTGGGGGGAGAAGATTTGAAAAGCACACTAAAAGCAAATTATTATTCACTGCAGAATACATTTACTATGTGTTTTAACATGACTGAATGTCTTTTTAATGTCCCTTTAGATCATACTTCAGCTGTATTTATTCTATAGCATCATTACAACAGGATGCAGTTCAATAATAAAGTCTGATGGCCCTTCTATGTAACATTAGCAGCTACTAAATATTGTTAATGCTTCTGCTGTGATTCCAAGAGAATGAAACCACACGTCAAAGATTAAAATTGAATGTAAAAGCACTTTCAGGACAATGAAACAGACTGATGTTTGATTGAAGGAGCAGCATCCTCTAAAATCTTTTCTGTTCAGTTCAGAGCGCAGGCTCTTTATTTAATGAATATCACCTCATCTAATCAGTTTCCTATTGCCAAATGAGTCGTCTTATTTATAGGCTTCATTATGTATTAAAACGTCTATTGTTTCAGTTACAGTCTCTCATTTTGAGATGCAGTTTAATGGTATCCGGATGGGAAGTTGCTATAATATGTTAGCTGTTTTCTAATTTTGACAGACAAATAGCCAAAATAAATCTGCATTTCACATTGTAGATCCTGAACACGTCCCAAAACCAAAATGAATGGATAAAGTATGTCTCAGTGTATAGACTCAATAGCTTCTATCTTTTCTATCAATTCAAAAGTGACAAATATATGGCTATGGAAAATACTTATTTCTATTAGTTTGCTTATTTCCAAGGTAGAAAAAAAAAAGAATGATAAAGTACAGTGTAAGTTCAAGGTCAAATATATAAGATTGGTGTGTGCTTATGTTAAGTTTGTGTTGTGAGTCTGTTTTGTGCTTGTTGACGTTCGCTAACTTCATTTCTAAACTAACGACGGTCTCGGTTGCCTTGATAAGTCTGTACAGCGAATGTAGAGGACTATGTAGAGGACTTACAGTCCTCAATGCATCTCAACAGTGTACAACACTAGCTTTGTTTGTTTTTGCTTCATTTCGACCAAATATCCTGTTGGTCTCTCAAACATAGCCTACACTGCCCCCATGATTTCGGTGGCACTGCTCTGTTTTGTCCGTATCTGTAAGTTTTTTAGAAGACGTGCAGAAATGCAGATGAATGCAGTACTGTCCATATCCATATTTAACATCAAGCATAAATGAGCCCTTAGATGTCAAGGTTAAGAAATTGTGTGGTTCACTTAAAGTGTGGTCAGAAAGCTATTATCAAATTCTTCCAGGCGTAGGGAATATATTCTACTATTTACAATTCAAAGTGTGATAATGTTTTGACTCCCGACCTCTTGTTTTTGTCTTTTCTGGGGGGATTCGAGCTTTATTTCCCCCAGTAATTCGAACCCTGATGCTCGTGATCAGTCAGTCATCGCTATCGGACTGTTTGCCTTTATTCTGCTGCCCCTCAGGAGACACACAGACACACATTCAGATGTCTGTACAAATGCGGACGTCTCAAATGGCAATAGAACGTGCGGTGAGCAGTTTGCCAGCCTTTCATTTCTGAATCAATTGGGCTTTGGAGAGCTGAGCATTTGATATAGACGAGGTAACTGATTATTGAAGTGTGACATTCACCACTGAGGGCTCCGCTGCAAACAACACATCCGAACAACTCGACCGCACCTGTTACTATTATTTTTCTTTTGAACTAGGATGCTGTGTTTGTGATTAAAAAAAAAAAAAAAAAAGTTTTATAGCATGCAGTGTAAAATATTTGGGGATATAACGATCAGCAGTTATTTTCTGAAAGATTTATTAAAAACAACACTAAATGCCTTGTGGAAAGTTAAAGCATGTTTTTTTAGCCCGTTGTCGTTTTGTTTTCAGGTCTCAGATTGTCAGTGACAGAAAGCAAGCCCAGACGTGAAAGAGGAGAAGTCTATGCAGCATCCTCATTGTGTATAGAAATGAAAGTGCCACCAACACCCAACAGCTCGCTGCTGTCAGTCAGAAAGATATTTAATATTATCTCTGTAGCTCTGCTTAAGCTGGAGTCATTCAGAGCAGCTGATGAATCTGATTGGGGGGGGGGGGCAACAGGAAACGGCTAATTGACACGAAAGTTGATCCCCTTTTCACCCTCCAGGCACCATAAAGAGGTGTCCAGATAATAGAACAGAGGCCTGTGTTTTCCTGATGCGTGACCTCAGAGTGAGCTGACCTGATCAAAGGGCAGAGCGAGTGCAACGCAGTAGAGATAGCGAACCATGAAGACAAACACCTCAGGCAGGAGAAACAGGCTCCAGTTCTCATTGACAGCCCAGCATTTGGTAGATTCTGCATTTATCGCTTGATCAGCTGCCTCTCTTGACAGCTCCCCTGAGTTTTGAGTTCAGCCATGTGAGCTGTGCTAGAGTTGTGGAAGGAAGCCCCCGCATCGCATCGCATCGCATCGACCCCCCACCCTCCCCTACTCTCCTCCTACCACTGTCTGTTTTGTATTCCACATGCCAAAAAAAAAAAAATCTGTGTCCTCAGGCATCAGCTATGTCTTACCTGTTTGGACCTGCTGGGATTCCCTGTCCTCATAATTTTGTTTGGACTTGATGGATGATGGCTGAAATATAGCGCTGTCAAATATTCCTGGTATTTATCTCACCCACACACACACACATCCAGGTTTGTTTGGCACTGGAGACTGTATTTTTCAGGTGCTTTGAATTGCTTTGCTGCTCTTGGGAGAATGATTTTTTTTTCTTACTGTGGCCTGGTGTAATTCTGCCTTTTTATGGTGTCTGTATTATAGCCTCTCCTTCAACATAGTGCAGGCAAGTAATGGAATACATGCATTTAGAATACAAAAGAATCCGTATTTAGATTACGCCAAGATTACTTGAGGGAACAGAAAAACTGCTGAGATTTCTCTGCCACTATGGAGAGAAAAGATGCAATATTAATCAATGAGCCAATTTCTTTCATGCTTCTTTCAGCTTTTTTTCTAAATATTGTAATAATACAGGTCCCTGTGTTCTAGGCTATGCACACAGCGTGGCCTTCCTGTCCACACACAACACAGAGCTACAGCCGCCAGTTCTGCTGCAGATTCGATTGAGGAGTAAAATTACCTCATTGTTACTTACGTTCTATCTTTTCCACCTGTTTCATTTCTTCTCTGTTTTCCCAGAGTAAACAGAGTAGATACAAACTGTCTTTTCTGGTTCCATTTTTATTTTAAGAGGATTAGCTGCAAGGCAACAAAAGGCTCTTCAGTCACAAAGTGAAAACAAAATGTTCTGCGTGGAACTGTAAATTAGTTTTATTTTCATCTTTGTTTACTGGTTTTCCTAACTTGATGCGATTGAAAAATCAAGGAAAAGTTGAAAAACAGAGTTTGCGTTTACATGTACTGCTTACAGCTCTACAGAAAGAGGTAATATACGTTAAGACTAGAGTTGAAAAGGTGTGGGAGTTTCATAATGTGATGACAGTCAAAAATATACAGTACACATCACCATTATCAGTTACAATGAGCCTTACAGGAGTGAAAACAGAGGATGCATTATTGTAGAATAAAGGCTTTATTATAATTGAAACTTGGAACATTTTTTAGTGGAAACGTGAAAAAGTCTCCCTTTTCAAAATGAATAGAATAAATAAGAGAGTTGCATATCTCCTCCTTGAACAAATTAAATAAGGAGGGAAAAAGGAGCAAGACTTTAAAAAGGGTTAGGGTTAAACTTTAAAAAAAATATATGCTCTCTTTAGAAATCAATAAATCAAACTCAAACCCTGCTTCCTTTCCTTTTCCAACATGCAAGAGAAAAATGTGAGATTCTCTGTCCAGTTTCGTTTGTTTTTCAGTACTTTACATAAGGAAATGTACATGTATAATAATCCATTTTTACACCACAGTAAACCTTATACTAGGTTTATAGTGTAACGTACCGCTGCGGTGACTCCACTAGATAGCCAACTGTTTGAATACCACATGCAATTATAATGTAATCCAAAATATTTAAACGTTTGGTATGTAAAATGTGTGTGTGCTCTTGCGCTGATAGGACGTTTGTGTTGGAGTCTGTTTAGTGCTGGGAGTCGGTCGTTCGTTGGCGTTCGCTAACTCCATCCCCAAGCTAACGACGGCCTGATCTTTGACATGATAACGGCCTGCGCGCTGATTTCTCTACGTAGACTCGGGTAGTTTCATTCTCGCTTCTGAGTCGCCTCCTTTCTCTCCCTCTGTTCCTCTACAGCCATAACAGTGTACGACTCTGGCTACCGATAGCTTAGAAACGCAGTTAGCGAACATCAAGGACTGGCGCCCATTAAAACACAGACACCAACCAACACAAAAAAACAAAAAAAAAGGATTTCCAGTTTTTCATTACACAAGCAATCTCACCGTAAGAAATCTAACTTTGTCTTAATGAGATATTCCAGCTAATATTGAGCTCGATTTATCCAGTAACAAGCTACAGCAACGGTTAGCATAACACACCCGAGGAACAAGACTGTTTTCCTTATTTTAAGACTGAGACCGCTCGCACGACTTCTCAATTTAAGAACATGAAGTCTTTCTTAAATTGCTGTTTTCATTGCTTTTAAGAAGGACAACTTTGCCATTTTTTCCTCTTTATTTTACTCTAACTTCTCGGTGGTTAGTCATTTACGAAAGAAATATAGCCAAGCAAAATGTGTTTACCCCAGTTTCTTTTTTTGGTTTAATGCAAGACAATTTGGTTATATTTTTAATGTGGTGCTGTTTTTAGCAGTGTTTCATTTTAAGCACACAAGCATACATACTACATTCTTTTAAAAAACACTACTCACTTGGACTAATCTAACTGAATATGTTACTAATTCCATTTTAAAAGTAACCTTTCCAACACTCTCTTCCCACAGCTTGAATGGCTCCCTGCCCAGTAATGTGGAAATCAAGAACAACACCTTGTTCTTCAAGGGGCCGGTGACCTACGACCTCGCTGGCACTTACGTCTGTGACGCAACCAACGGCATCGGGACTCGCACCGGCATCGTGGACGTCAACATCACAGGTAGGTCGATGAAGAGCCACGTTGTGTCTCTCTCGCTCTCTCTCTCTCCAGTAACTCTGGCATGGCTTTGCATCAATACAGTAGCACTCTGAAAATGTATCAGGGACCGTCAGACCCCATGACTGCAACCTCACCTGCCCAAATAAGCACAAATATCCATGCACACGCACAGACCAGGTGATTGTAGCAGGTTGCCTGTGTGTTTTCAATCTGGTTCCTACCTCCCCTTGCTGTGCGGCTCCCTGCTGCATTGTATGGCGGGTTCAGCGTGGAGAAAAAAAAAAAAAGAAAAAACATGTATCAGTGTAGCAGAGCTCCACACATACTGTGAGAACACAACAGCCACCCCCCTCCCCCCCTGCAAGGTTACGCATCCAGGCACATGTGTGGGAGCGATATAAAGCAGGTCTATTATCAGCGACTAAAATAACATCAAGGAAAATCTGGGTTTGGGGTGAGGGTACTGTATTGATCATAGTTTGCTTGCATCACGCTCACATTTCTCTGAACAGCCTGTGCCTGTTTTGCAGTTGCACTCATTTTTGTTGTCTCTTCTTCTTCTTCTTCTTCTTCTTCTTCTTCTTCTTCTTCTTCTTCTTCTTCTTCTTCT
>JAPQRN010022213.1:0-24082 GCA_037367275.1 Coranthus polyacanthus | reverse complement strand
CTTTCTTTCTTTCTTTCTTTCTTTCTTTCTTTCTTTCTTTCTTTCTTTCTTTCTTTCTTTCTTTCTTTCTTTCTTGTTATTTTTTTCCCCCCATTGAACAATGATGGCCTTGGGATTAAAATATTGTTCCTCTGTCTCAAAAAAACAAACAAAAAAACAGGACAGAAACAAGGTCACAGCGCCCTTTGACCTTTGGCTACTAAAATCTTTTCAGTTCATCCTTGAGTCAACATTTATGCCGACTCCTGAGATATTGCATTTTAATTGTAATGGGGATCGACGGACCAACTGACTGACGGACACACTGTGAACGCATCAAAAACTAAAATAATAATGAAATAAAGCACAGAAATCTAAAATGCTTCCTGATCATATACAAAATGCAGTAAAACAAATAAAATGCTTATATGACCAAAGTTTAAGGTGCTTGGCGTCTGTCAGTCACAACAATAGAAGTAGTTTGATGACATCAGTGAGTAGTGTGGGCTCATGGGAGATGCCGTTTTCACCACCACTGCCCATGAAAATCTATGTGATGCGAGTCTGGCCGAAATCATGTTTACAGTCGAGGTAATCAATTAGTCAATCAATAAGTTTTATTCACATTACATTTAGTGACATATATTCACGTTATGTCATTTAATTCTAATGACACAGCTGCAAGTAACGGCCATTAATGTTACTAAAGGGGATACGACACTGACAGGCGAAATAAAAATTAAATAAATTACATAACATTTTTCTGAATTTGAACACTGTTGATCGTGTGAATTTTACATATTGAACCTTTAAATATCTACTTTTTATAAGTACCACAGTTTTATTTAAATAGTAAATGGACTGCACTGACAGCTTTGGAAATAATTAGTAATAAATAACTGTGATTTTCTATAGAAAGTGAATATAACAGCCGTTCAATATGACTTTTTGATATTCTGTTGTTGGAATATTGTTGTTGTTGTTGTTTCCAGATTGTCTTTCAACATCAGATGTTCTTAATTTGTTACTTGTTATTTAGAAAATTGTGTTTTTGTTGGCATTAATTTACATAGAGCTGATTTCTTTATTAAATTTGTAAAGCAAACATCTTTAGTGTCTTTTGTCAGATTTCTAACTCACATAACCCTTATGACAAATGCTGACTTTTTGGTCTAATATTCATTTCCAAATCACGTGGATTGAACTGCCTCGCTCTACCTTCTCAGTCAAACAAAGCACGTTTCTCTCAAGTGTAGCTTTGTTATAGTTCAACTTCTTCCAGGGAGACGCAGTTGGTCTTGTGCAAAGCTGTGCTTTCAAAGTAGTTTTGCCAACAGTCCCACAGGGAATGCATTAATAATGTAGCACTGATGATCCTTCTTCTCCACAATGACCTCCCTATTAGCCTCGTCTGTCTTTGCGTGTCTTGGCCACTTCTGTCTTCAGGGCTGATTAACATAACATAATCAATGAGTGTTCAGGGGACTCATGACCCTGCCTTTCACAAGTCACATAAAAGCCTTACTCTAATTATCATTCCCATACGTGATAATCTAAGACCACATGGCAAAGGTGCTTATTAAATTTTTACGGTGAATTGTGTAACACTTTATGTAATAGTGCACTGACGTCAGTGCTGGCATCACAGTCATTTATTTAACAGGCCTGCCGGGTTTGAGTGGTTGATCTCGGTGAAAGCGTTCACAAAAAGCCTGGCTGAAGAGTGCTCTCCACACGCTCCACGCGCTCCACTAGTGCCATCGCCTGAGTGGCCGTTCTCTAAAACACAAGCAGTGTGTAGACTGGAGCACAGCAGCAGCATGAGTCACAAGTCCACAGTGAAATAGAGACGCAGCAGTGGAGTGCAAACAGACATTTGGTTCATTGCCACAACAGTGTGGTGGCATCTGTTGAGGGGAGACGGAGATGAGAGGGATCGGCCACGCTGGAATTCATTCAGAAACGATCACACACTGAACAGCCTCCTTCTGTCACATGGCTGCTTATTGTATACCACTGAAATTCAGCAATAAGAGAAAAGAACACAAATTAAACAAATTAAACAAAATGGAACAGAATATCAAAGACATGTGGGAGTGCAAACTTCCACCAGTGACCAATCAGAATGGGAGTGAGTTCCTGTCCCACTGAGAGGGATTTGAGTACAATGCATCTTTGCCTGATAACGTACTCCTTATCATTTGTTGTAAATATGACATTCTACATAAAACCTAGAGTTTACATGAAGTCAGTGCCAAATGTTTTCAGTAGGGTAACATGACACTAACAACTAAATTGCAAATCTACATACACCCAATTATGTTTTGTGGTAATGCCGCCCACGTTACCGAGTGGTGCCAGCGCATAAAACCAACCAGATTTAAAGTGATAATAAACCCCCCGACTCCACCCACTGCATGATTCTGAAAACTGCTCCAAAGTCGGAAAAAGGAGAGAAGGGGTGTGATTAGTGTAGGTGTGGATGTGACCGGAGTCGTTCAGGTTCATCTGTACAACAGAGAATCACAAGACACCTATGCAGAAGGTTAGTTTGAGTTTTGTAACACCTAAGAAAGGCCGACCTAGAAAATAAATATTCCTTTAACTGTGCCCTTTATTTAGAATATTTCCTCCTCTTTTTCTTGCCGTCATACAGTCCTTTCCTATGAGGAACTGAAGCCCTGAAGTGCTCTTAAAGAAGAGTTCACAGACAAAAAAGAATGACTCTACATCATCATCATGGTGGGAAAAACAAAGAAGATATTTCAACCAGGAAGTAGAGAGTTAAATTGTTTTCACTCATAAAATGTAATTTTTGTTTTTTTAACATATTTGTCACTGATATTGTAAATCAGGTTGGTGGATCTTTTGGTAGAATGAAACACACTGTTAACAATTTACATTTACATTAAGGATCAACAAGCTTTCATGCTGTAGAAAATCTACTCCATGACACAGACTTTGTCTAATGTGTGTTAATATGTGATTTGCATCTGTAATTACCGATCGCAGTTCAGATTCAGTCAGATGTGACTCTACTGCTCTACTCCGTGATCCGACACAGGAGCCTGGAAAAGTGGCATCTCTTTTTCATAACAACATGCAAGTTTGTCAGGTTCATCTATATTTATTATGTTAAGTGTTTTGATTTGGATCGAGAGGAGAGAGCTGCAGAAGGAAGGCTCTATGTATTTTCTGATATTTTTTCCCCCGATTTCAGCTCCTGCCGCTTTGATCCTCTTAGGTTACTCTTATTGTAAAGTGGTAGCGCATTTTGTGTCAGCAGTAAAGTGTACTCTCGCCGTTTCTCTTCACCTCAGAGGTGTTAAAAAATGCACAGCAGGCAGCAGTGGCCACTTTCCATCTCTTTATTACTCTTATTCTTATTAACAGAAATCATGATAAATACAACCTATTGTTTATGGCCATAAAAAATGCCCTGAAAGCCACAGTATAGCTCATATACTGATCACAAGCACAGCTTTAACTGTGAGCTCACTTTGAAAGGTTATAGCACTATACTCCTTTGGTTTTGATGTTTCACTTAGGCCAAAGGGGCCGCTCGGTTTGCTTTACCTCCTCCACTTAATGCTTTTCAGTAGCTCAGGGCTTTAACCCTCAGCCCATAAATGTCTCTGTGACCTACTCTGTCCTTCTCCCAATAGATTCTTTATTAGACCTCCTCCCACTGCGTTATGTGGATCAGCCATCAAGAGACCAGTTCCCTGAAATGGAAGCCAGTTGTTCGGGAGATGGGGCTTGCTTTCAATTCCGCTGTCAGGGGTGACTGGGGGGTGTTGGAGCTCCCTGTTGATTGATGGTGAAGTATAGTGAAGGAGAACGGGATGAAGAGGATGAAGAAGATGAGGAGGGTAAGAAGACAGTGGATGTGGAATGGAAAAGGAGAAGGCCATAGAGAACAAAGGACATACGACCCCGATAATACATGATATAATATAAAGCAGCTACAAAAGCTTTGGGCTCTCAGAAATTATGTCCGAATTGTAACCGCAAACACGTTTAGTCATAAATGCAACACCGTCCTCATTATGTATTCTTTAAATTAAATATGAATTCATGTATTTTCAAGTGTAAATGGCAAAAATGTCGCTCCTGAACATAAAATAAATCTGAGACTCAAATTCTCCCGATGCACTTTATCATCCCAAACCATTCCACACACATAAAACACATGATGAAAAAAACTTATACAGAAATTGAGAATTTTTTTTTTCCACCAAAAGATCCACCAACGCAATCTAAAAGCAAGTTTTGACAGCAGTATTATTATATTTTTTATGGTAGTTTTACGCACTGGGGGCACTTGACGTTGCTTTACTATCTTTACAACAAATGGCGACTTTCTTTTAAATGGACAAACATCATACGTGTAGTTCATAGCAGAATTCCCATTGATGGCTGTTCATATTTTTTCCGAAGTCAGGTCCCATGGGGCACACCGGAAGGGGTGGGACTTCACCTCTCTATATGATTGGGGTTTAATCCTTAACAATGTATTGTATTTTAAAGGATTGTTGCATTGTGTCAAATGTTTATCTGAAAGTGAACTAATGCTGAAAGAGAAATGTAGTGGAGTAATAAGTGCATGCCTGTTGAGATACAGTGGAGTTAAAGTACAAAGCAGCATAAAATGGAAATACTGAAAGTGCAGTGTAAGAAAACACAACAACATGCCTGTATGATAAAGTTGGAGCAATGAGTGAAACCAGCGCTCTTACTCATATGTGACAGAAAATGCAAAAACCTTTCATTGGACGGCCTTGAGGAAGACATCAAAGTACAACAACCGACTTCGCACACAGAGGGCAAAGCTAATTATACACACCTCATTTGCACTATATTGTACGTGGTCTAATTATCGTAGGAGGAGGTTAGTGTTGCTCTGTCCTAGGAGAACTCTGCTCCGATACAGGAAACAGTTCAAAGACATCAGAAGGACAGCCAAACGTGAGCTGGCAGATTTTTCTCCGTTGCTTTGGCGTAACCATCTGATAAATCAGCAAAACTCTCCCTGCAATACTCACACAGACAGTTGATGTTCTCACATTACAGCAAATCAATTACTTGTTGTTCTTTGCCTTAAAGCTGCAGTGCTTGATTGAGCAAAAAATCCGTAATTACCTTCCAGCAGATTGTAATTCAAGTGGTGTTTTCAGGATGTAGAAAATCTACCCTGTGACGCCAGGGTTTTGTGAAATCACATGTGTTTTTTTTTCCTTGTTGTGTGATTGTTTGTCTGATGATAATGATGTTATGGATTGTACACTATTCTTTGTGTTTTGTGTTTTTTCTTTTCCTTTTTTTATTTGCCTGGTTAACTCACTAAGGTGTTACACACTGGAAAAAAATAAAGTAATACAAAAAATAAACATTTTTTTTCTTTTGCAGCAGCAGCAGCAGCTAAATGATTTAACTGTGTTCATAATTTAGGAAATGAATCAAGATTTATGAAATAAAACAGACATAATTACATCAAGCGCTGAAGTTAAATGATCAAATTTCTGACCAGCTTCACAATTATGTTTTAGTTACATTTATACTGTAATATTCACATATTGCTAAATTACTGAATTATATACACAAAATACATAATAACAAAAAAAAAAAAAAAAAAATATATATATATATGTCCAGTGTCACAGCAGGTTTGGCAGAGCTGCAGTGTTACACATTGTGATCATGTCTAATCATGTCATTTAAATGTATAAATTGAATGATTGATGAATATAATTTTCACCATCTGCATGACTTTAATAAAAACGTTCATGTTTTATAATCAAAGTTATCTTAGTATCATTACGGTAACTTCAGGAGAATTCATTTTCATATATAACATGAAACATCACATTTGCACCAAAATGTTTCTAAAATAAATTCACACCTGCGACATTTTATTCATTATTAAAACATCCAAAGGCAGCATAAAAGTCTGTATTTTTAGATCATGTCAAGGTTTTCCCTTTAGGTTTCTGGAGTCGTCAACCTGTTTTTTTGACTATACATCATGCATTTTATCATGATTCTGTGTTGATGTCGGTCACAATATTTAGACATAAGGTTTTTCACAGAGAGCAGAGTTTTTTTATGTAAAGTTGCTGGTGAAGTCAGAGAGCATGAAGATAAATTACATAAAGTAAAACTTGAGTGAAATTTCATTCACTTTTATTTTTATTTGGCCTTTGGTTAGTTTTTGATTTCAGTTTAGTTTAAAATGGTGTTATAAGTGCATAAGTAGTTTTGTTTTTATTTTGAGGCAGTTTTTTCAGGTATTATGTGGAAAGCCTTGATTTATAGAAGCTGAAAAAGGTTGATTGAAACAATGCATGACACCAAATATGATTTACAAAACCATTGTTTATCATACGTCCCATATTGGGCGAAGTCATTTTCTTCTTGTTCACGATGAACCACTAACACTGGGGGGAAATAAATTCTGATTTCACCTGCAAATTCAGATTCCATCGGATTCCATTGTTAATTGTGGCATTTATGAGTTGTCATGTTTCATAAAACTGTCATTTTCATTTTTATTTAACTTTATGAATATATTTTTTCACTCCTACTTTTAGTTTTTACTAGTTACCTGTGTGTAAAGCTATCATTGAGAGTTTCATCTAACAATAGAGTTTGACATTTATTCATTTAATTTAATTTATTCAGTTTTGCATTAAATTAAGATCAAGGGAAAAGTTATTTTTGATGCAGTGATGATGAACCTTTTATAAGACAAAAGTGCTCTGCTGTGCTCTCAGTACACAACCATGTGGTGTTAGTGTTGTGACAACTGCAAACATTAGGATTTTAAGTAAGACTTTGATGATAATGACCAACATAATGCTTTCCATTAGGTAAGTCATTTAGAGACCTGGGCATTGTGCCTGTTTGCTGGGAAATTTAGTGCAAACAGAGTTTTTTTTGCTGTAGGAACTGATCTAAACGGTCGCTTTATAACTCACTTCACACATTTAGTGGATGCGTCTTTTTTGTTTTCACATACAGTACATTATCTGTGTGAAATAAAAAAAATGTGACATCTCAGGAACGGTTTGACAGAATGTCTTCACATTTGGTAGAAACATTCACTTGGACTCAAGGGTGAACTGAAAAGATTTTGGTAGCCAAAGGTCAAAGGTCAAGGTCACTGTGACTTCATGTCTGTCCATTCTTATAAGTGCAATATCTCAGGAATAACTTGAGGGAATTTCTTCAATTTTGGCACAAAGGTTCACTTGAACGCCACGATGAACTGCTTAGAATTTGGAGGCCAAAGGTCAAGGTCGTTGTGACCTTACAAACATATGTTTGGCTTTAACTGCTATTAACTGACAGAACTGCATGACCAGATTATGATACAAGAGATTGAGCTCTTGTATCAACTTATGGGTCTTGTTGATTGTCAACATTTATTCAGTTGATTCATTTTTTAATTTAAAATAGATAGACAGAGCACATTGATCTGCAGACATAATAGCATTAAATAAATGACTCATAAACTTCTCTTTTTGTTGTTATTGTTAAAATTGTTATATTTAAACAGATGAAAAATATACTAAAGCCACCCCGCTGCCTAAATAATCAGTCGACCGCTACATTAAAGACTTTGTTAAAACAAAATGCCTACAAGATGTGTTTTTATTATCACACAACAAATTGTTTTGAAGTTATTAAGGTGATGAAGTGTTTCAGATTTTAAACTGCAGTAATTGGTTCTATTTGTAAAATGGTAGATTACAGTCAAGCTCTTTTTTTTTTGTTTAAAGAAAAAGCAGAGTTTAATAGCCATTCAGACCAACACTGTCATGTGAAGTAAACGGAGCGTAACAGTGTTGCATGTCATTAGTTACTCCCCAGCACTAGGGAGGAGCAGGAGCATGGAGTTCAGACTCCACTGTCAGGTGATCACAAAGCTGTTCTGTTCTGGTGTTGAACCCCTCTCAGGCCGTCAGGGGGAATGGAAGCGGAGTTTAGTCATTTCCAGGTCTCGGAAGTACGGAAAAAAAGAACGAGAGTGTGGAAAACGTTTGTGTTTCCAAACAATTGCTGTAATCAGTTTTTTTAAATGTGAGTGTTTTTCGTGCCGTTTGGAGCAGGAAGCAGCTGAAATGTTTACCACTGTGTGTGAGAGCACAGTCACAGTGAGCTTAAAGTTGAAAGCGAGGCAAGAAGTGTAGTGTGTAGCTGAACACACTCCGACTTGGGCGTAGAGGCAGCGGTGGGTAAATGAAAGTTTTTCTGAGGTCTGTTTTTTTCAATCCCAAATATAAAGACTGGTTTTTCAAAGGTTTCAAAACTGGATAAGAAACCTGGACGCAAACATTGTGTAAAATGATTCAACAGCTGCAAATGCGAGGGTAAAAGCATCTTGTCCTCTTGTCCTCAGAGACAAAAAAAACCAACCACGTTAAGTAATGAACCCACCCGGATTTGAAAAACATGTATTTACATTATGAACATCTAGCTATTTGTGCTCAGGTGTCAAAGGTGATGTGAAGAATCTGCTGAGAAGTACAAACATTTGAGTCAAGAAAAGTAAGGAATTTTGAAATGGAAAATCTGTAGGAATCTTTCCCCTCCCTATTCTGCATCTACAGAGCCCCTAAAGCCCTTATAATTATCTCATATGAATGAAGTTATCATCTTGTCCACACAAGATATTTTTCTTGTTTATCAGGTGGAAACAGAATAACTTGTTTGCACAAGATAATAACTTATCCTGCCAAAAAAAGGACATGACGTGATACACGTCATATTCACACATGTTAATAAGATGGTTGTATAAGTGTTTGCACATGACAACATGTTCGCACAGGACAAGAGATGATAACATATTCACAATAGATAACTTGTTTTTCACATGATAATTCCTTGTGCACACAAAATAAAAAAAAAGGGACTTTAGGGGACTTTAGTGTCTTCTACCACAGCTGGAGACGATAAGACATTCACCATAAACCATTTAAAAGTCAGAGAGACAGAGACAGAGAACATACAAACAGAGCAGGCACTGAAACTTACTTTGCTCTGATAAAAGTGTAATGTAATTCAGTGCTATTAATATGCCAGGATAAAATAAGGAACTACACTGTTAACTCTGACAACCAGACTCATTTTTTTTTTCAATGTAATAAATCGCACCAGAATATAATGAGCCTTTTACATTAGACTTTACTTTACTTAGAGAGTTTAACATAATGTTAAACAGCTTCAGATTGTTAGGCTACTTTCTCTTTCTCTGAGTTTCTAAATGTGCAAAAAAAAAAAAAATCTACTTCTGCACACTGTTAGCACTTGTGATAAATGTATAAGCTTCACTGGCAGTTTTCCTCTTTTACACCTGTGACTTTACATGTGTGCGAGATCCCTCATTATTTATTCCAACAGAAAACACCACAGATGTTTGTGGAAATGGCTGGTGCTTTGTTTCAGAAGATAAAGTTAATGTGTTCTCAGCAACCATGACTAATTGTGGATGGTTTGGCCAATTAAAATTCTAATCCACATCTACATTACAAGCTTGATTAACACGTTAAATGAAATACTCATAAGCATTATATGCACATTACAGGCCATGCATTACAGGGGAGGAACATATCTCTATGTAACTCTGTTGTTAATATCACAATAAAGCACTTCTTGTAATAAGATCCTGCATTTTCTCATCTAAAACCACCGTGGCGTGACTACATAGTCACACACTCTGCACAGCAGCGTTAAGAGCCACACAGTGTCTTATAAGAGTGTATTTGTGCAGAATTGAGTTCTGAACAACAACACTGTGGTGAGTTCAAACGGACTCTCACAAGTTGGGATGGAGATCTAAAAGTCTCTTCTAATCTGATTTGATTCTTGACGTTTCAACTCCATCTGTAAACTTATAGAACGACATAAATACAGTATGAAGCACTGCTCAGATGTTATGCTGGGAACAAACGCCAAACACCTGTTGTAATTGATCAAGAAGCAGCGCATTTATTAAAAATGGAAAATTGTTAATACTGACGTAGGCTGCAACTGTAAACACCTTTCCCTGTTATGAAGTTGTAGCAACAGTGGAAAAACATTTGTATCCACAATTTAAAATGCGGTATCATGGAAAAAAAAAAGTGTCAGACCGTTACACCTCTGTTGAGTTCACTCGTGCTTTCTGTGCTCACATATAATGTACTTTATGAAAGCCTCGTTCCACATATGTGTTCACCACCAGTCACTTCCAAACCGCTGTGCCATGCCAACACTCAGAGAGCACAAACCTCTGTCAAAGCAGCTGCATTCCCCACAACAACAACAACATACCATCCCCAGGATTCACACTGGCTTCATGGAGATAACATAATCCAAAGAGACCTCAGCTAAAATGTGAAAGAAATCTGTGTACAAAATGAGATATATGTGCTGGACAATAGCATGTAGCATCACATACTGGATACTACGTGCTATTGTCTACAGCCGTGTACAGTGCAGTATGCTCTATATGAACATTAATGCAGGGTACCACATAGTCACATGACCACCAAGCTTATCACCATGGAAACAATTATCCAGAGTAAACAATGAGAAGGTGCATCCATATATTCTTTTGGTCGCCATCGGTCTGTAGTATGTAGTCGGCCATTCCGAACAAAGCTGTAGTGATTCGTAGAAAATCGTCCACTGTGATCTTGATCTTCGACATTTCAAGGTCAAACTACAAAAGAGTGAGTTGTCCAAAACTGTGGACCCTAGACCGCTTGGTGGAGGTAAATAGACAAGAAACTAAATTAGAAGTGACAGAATGTCCTTCATAATTTTTCCTGATATACAGCCTCATCCCTCACTGGGTTTGCTCTGTTTACTCCGTACACACTCCAACACACCACAGCAAACTGGTGTTTTTGGATCAACTCACTCTGGAGAACATTTTGGAAAAGCTCCACATCTGTGCTTTTTAGTCCAGTTAAATCAGACTCTGGTTCATTTCCCCCCTTGATGCAATTCAGTTCATCTGTGGATTCAGTAATTGCACTCAGGTGAGAACCAAAACAACTGCTTTCATGTGGACGCAGATCACCATTTTCATTTTGAACTAGTTGGGTTGTGTCCATTGCAGTAGTTTACCAACAATAATACTTTAACATGAATTCTAAACCATAAATTATGTTTTTAGAAAATGAAAAATGGAATATGCCGTTTGCAAAACCATTTAACATCACTTCAGACAGGTACAAGTCAGAGTTTTCTTGAGGTTTCTGGGGGCCTTAGGGGTGGATATCATTAGGATTTTATTTTTTATCTTATCCCATCTTAACTGTGCTCTTATTATCTGGCCTGTTTTTTTAACAATAGCCCTCTCTTACCAGTTCCTGTTCCTTAAAGATTTGAGTTTTTTTAAGTAATACTGTAATTTCAAAAAGAATAAGGGAATAAAAAATAAATGAAGAGAGCTGCTACAGTAAAGTTTACAGCAAAGTCACGCAGTAATATCTCACTGGAAACAAATCTAAAATGTCACTAAGATAAATAACATTCCTGACATCAAAATGCTGAGTGAAGTTTAGACAGAATAAAGAACACAGACATCAGTCAGTGTCCTCTCGCTGCTGCTGCTCTGCTTCACAGCTGATAAACAGAGCAGAGGAGGGGCTGACGTCTTACTAAACTTTGTCGAAGTTTACAAGAATTTGACAAATTTTAAGATTGGTGGCAAACTACGATAAGCAGTTGGGCTTGTTCCCAATGAGTTGCTATTAGCTTCACACGCTGTGGTTGCGAAAACAGTTGCAGACAAAACAGCTGGAAATACTGCTTTTCTATATTTTCAACTTTTTGCTCCAGTAAATCATTACCTTTCTTCTACCTTTTTCAGTCTCCGCTGCAGCCTCTCAGCCCTGCTGTGTGTAGGTGTGAGGCTGGGGGGGACACCAGAGTTCAACACAACACCGGCCCTCGGTTTAACAGGCAGAGCAGACGATAGAGAAGTTACGCAGCCATAAAAGACCGCAAAACATCGTAGAAAACTCTCGTATGTTAAGTTTTTATACCCTTTTCATTCGGCTACAGCACATAGCCTAACGGTAGGAAAAACCCCACAAATTATTTTCAAAAATAGTACATTTTTATGGGGCTGAGATCAAATTTAGGGGGGCTTGAGCATCACCAGAAAGGGTCTAATGTTGCAACTGCAACCGTTTGAAGCTGAAGACGTCAGATAAAGGAGTATCTATTATTGATCAACACATCTGACTACACTTTGATCAACATCTAACAGGCAGAAACTACATTGTGTGTTTCTGTTAGAGACAACATTCAGAACAACCATTTTCTTGTGGTAAATGATCTCAGCATCTCAAGAAATCGACCTCTTGTTTTCTCCAGATAACCAGATAAATGAACCTGTTATAACAAGAAAATGAGCTTTCGTTATCTCAAGATAACAAAATAATTAACTTGTGATCTGCAGATAATGGCATTAAAAAAAATACTTGCAACTGCAGCCTTTCTTGGTGTCTGTATTTTACCTTAAAGCACGACTGTCGCACAGACAGGCCATTAAACAAAGAATCTGTAAAAGCTACTGTACATAATGGTTCACAGAGTCAAATATTTCTTATGTTTCCTGGTCAAAACCAGGTTTGACAATGTCTCAGTTAGCCTCAGAGTTAAATCCTTTGCCCAGTTTGTATTATTTTATCACTGTTGGTGTTTAGTGAGTTGAACTCTGTCCTCCCCAGCCTGACCTCACCAGAAAACCAACACTGGTTAATTTTTTGAAGTGGGTTAAAACCACAGCCTGTATTTAGAAAGTGGAAGGACCGTAATGTCACCCATTGGTTTTTGGACTGCCCTTGTGATGCCAGGAGTTTTCTTGGCATGTTGGAAGTGACTACATTTGGACAAATGGGTGGAGCTGCTGGAGCACGAGGGGTAATTGGTGAGATAATCCTAAACACTACTTAATTGATGCGGTAAAAAGGTAAATTTCATTAAAACTGTGACAAATTCATTTGATGGTCTTGTTAGTGTAATGTATTAACTACAACTACAGTCGTGCTGTCTTGATAAAAAAAAAAGTTTTTATTCAATATACAGAACCTCAGCAGGTGAGCAAGCTGTCAATCAAGCCCAACACAGCATCAAGCCTTCAATTCACCCTAAAATCTTACTAACAGAGGAATAATCTAAAGATGGATGACCAGTGTTCTTATTAGAGGCTCCAAATAAAATGAACAATACCAGAATGACTCCTGGAAAACAATCCTGAGTATTTTTAGAGAAGAGCTCAGTGTAAGTTTATGGGAAAAGGGCTTTATGGAGCCAGTACCTAGTGGCCATCAGCAGTATTACACTTAAAGAATCAATGGTTACGTACACAGCCTCTTGTGGTTGTATGAATAAGTGAAGAAAAAAAAGAAAGAAGTGACAACACGAAGCAAATCCAGTCTGGTGACTTCATTAAATAGGGACAAACCTTAGAAGGAGGTGGCTAGGGATGGATTTGGTGGAATGACAAATTCTGTGGACTAACACACAGACAGGGAAGAGGGAAGCTAGTCAGTGTTTCAGTCTTTCTTTGGCCGATCTGACTTAACTTGCATTATGACGTAGGGTGTAAATAGGGGTTTGTTGTCTAAAAGTGTAGGTGTGAGGTTTCTTTTCTTTTTTTTTTGCTAGGACTGTTGTCAGGGGTCGGTTTCTCATTGTCAGACAGACTGTGGGTGTGCTGTCAGCTTCTGGGCTCATTGTCAGGAACTGGGTTTGTGTTTGTTGTCAGCCGTTGGGTCGGCCTTTGTTGTTGTGTAGAGCTGGGTTTGCTGGTAACGATGTGGAAGCTACATATCTGTGAAACGATGGCAGCCTGCACTCTTTCAGATTAGTGAATGTCAGGGGAATCCACCAAATCACGTTACATTAGTGAAGAGCAGAGCGGAAAGCAGAGCGAGTCACAGAGGGAGGCAGAGGGAGGAGAGGAGACGCCGGGGCTGCTGGCTCGGCTCCATCTCATTAAAATGCATACACTCAGTGAATACACAGCAACACACAAACAAACAAACACATAAACACGCAGTACATGGGCACTAAAGCCCGTGAGAATGGTGAAGACACTGAATGAGGGGTCGTTTGAGAGATAGCAACCTCACACACACACACAGTGGTATTATAGACTTGTGTTGCATAATTTGCTGCAGTGAGTAGCCGTGGCTAACTCAAATCTAATAACAGCTTATAATGTATTTTATTGACCGATGTGCAGATTATTTTCTGGGTGAATGGTTTTCTGTCTGTAAAACTGTGGGAAAAAAAAGGTAATTTCCTACAGTGTTATTTGCTAAGCTATTTGGAAAGCGTGGTGAGTTAAGCTACTAGTTACTCTATAGCAGTGTTTCCCAAACTTTTTTTCCTTCTGGGGATCCACTTTTTGAAAATGACAAACCATTGTGACCCAATTCAAAATAGGCCTCATCTATAAATTGTGAAGACCAGTTCAGACCAAAGATTCGGGACGAGACAAAACCATTTAGAACGTTGCAGGTAAATGTCGCAGCAGTGTGAACTGGACCATCTCAGCTCGACTCAAACCGGTTGATGGCGTCACTAGCAATTCAGTTCGTCCAATCGCCAGAGGCTGGTTTTAGAACATCATGCTGCATGCATCATATGGTGTGAGTTTTCATCAGAATTTATGAGCTGTAGCTACCGCGAAGCACAGTGTTACTATCAGCTGTTTCCCTAGTAAATCCTGTGCCAAATACTCCATGTTTGCTCTGCTTATTAGAGGTGACACTGACTCCTCTAAAAAACAGAACTGCTCCAAGAATGGACGCAGAAATTCTTGACCCCTTTGTTTTCCCTTTTTCATCAATACCAGAAATACCAGAAATAACTCCCTATTACTGTCCTCATTCATATTTAAAAACACTGCAAATTATATCCAGCTACAAAAAAGCCTGAATAGCCGACAGTTAGAAAGGAAGTACAGAATGTTGTTTCTATGAAGAATATGAAATGCCACTACACTTCAGTTCAATTGAAAAAACCAATACCAAACCAAATTATTTTTGGTCGAAATGGTCCAAAAGGTTCAAAATTAGGTTCACAAACTGGAACGGCACCAGTTCCGTGTTGGTGGAAAAAGGCTATGAGCTGCACATGGGGACCAACTCCAGATCTAAAGCAGTACCTTAGTCAAAGTCACTGACAGAAGAATGAACCTAGCGTACATGTTATTTGGCAACAAAAATAAAATCTCCCAGGAACCACCTGTGGGTTGAGACCAGTTTTTGGGAATGGACTCTCTACAGTAGTGACGTACGATACCACACTCTTTTCTGATCCGATGCCAAGTATGACTGATACTAATACAGTAAATGCTTCGCCTGTAGTGTGAATAATTTCAAATGTATATATACGTGTTACAAAACATATAGAATATTGGCAATACAACAGACAAGATCATGTGTTTGAAACTAATAATACAACTGAGAAATATGTAATTGAATTCAGCGTTTCCCACAGAGTTTGACTGTATCTGATTCTTTAGAGTCAGCACTAAACAAGAGTTTGTGTAATGTGTTTTTCTTCTGTGAAGGATTGTTCCAGTTCGGTACATCCACTCACATTTCAATGAACATAAAACCAGAAAGACTATAGGCCTATAAGAGCTTTTTTTTTTTCTTTTTTTAATCATTGGAGATTTTTATGCAGGTTTTTACAGCAACAGCAAAACTCAATGAAAAGTACAATCACAGTGCAGTCATCAATACAATATGTTACTGTAAACTCATGGTAAAAACTAAATGATATGGTAAACAACACCTGGGATTGTAAGAGATGGCGTAGATGGTTTGTGGACCAGCCTTCTGTTCCGGTTTGACCACATCTGCTCATCCACATCACAATGGATAGACAATGGGGAAAATATCATCCTAATAGCGTCAAATAATTCTGTGTCTGTTGCCTGGCCCCTTCTTTATTTTTGTCCTCCTCTTCCTCTCGCTCTCACTTCCTCCATGTTTGTAAAGTTCAGGTGATCTTATCTGAGGTCTATGTGTAGCTCAGGCTCAGACTGACTGCCTTTCAATTAGTGTATAAGTATTTTCAAACGTGTGTATGTTGCATATTTTAGGTATGTTTTGCATTTGGAATAGTGTGTGTTTTCCCAATGGTTTTGATGGTTTTCATGTTTCAACAAATTATCTAATGGAAGAAATAGTGTGTAGTGGCCCAACAGTCTCTTTGCACCTTTAGTGTCTTTGTTTAAGGCACGGCATTAGTTCAACTTTTGATGCTTTTGTCTAATATTCATTTTTAGTGGGTAAGCAATTGGCAAAAACTGTAAAAACGAGTTCAGATTGTGTTCAGGCGCTGGTGGTGGCAGATGTATAGCTATGCAGTCAGACACACACAGATGCTTTGCTGAAGTAGTGGCACAAATTGCTCTGAAGCACAATGGTTTTTTGGGTTTTTTTTTTTTTTTACAGTTTTCAGCAAGCTGGCAAATATGCAACTGTGGATCTTCTTTTACAGAAGTTAAAGACATCTTGTATCTCAAAACAAGAAGAACATTTCATACATCTATCATGCATAGTTCAAAAGTAATGACTTATTGAATTTTGCATCTTTTTCTGAACCACTCATTTTTACAGTAAAATCAGTGTCACACCGCATTTTCAAAACATCAATATCTCAAAAACCAATGAAGATATAAGGCTGAAATTTTGTATGGTGTTTACTAGGACCATTATTTTCTGAAGGTATGAAGCAAATTGGAGATGGTCAGTCTGGAACATTTTCGGAAACCTGGTGATTTGAGGTAGATTCACCCACATATATTGTCTATGCAGTAAATCAAATGGAGGCACAGATAGCGTCTGAATAAAGTGATGTTCTACTCACTGTTCAAAACAAATGCTATCCATCCATGGCTGTCTCTTTTGCCACGCCATCTTCAGTTCATTATGAGACTGTGGCGGGCCAAATTACACTACGGTTGTTTGCCACATTCTATTGAATTAATGGGAAACATTGGCATGGATACAAATCTCATTTCAAGCTGAACTCACAAGGACATGGACTAAATTCTGTGTAATTTAATTTTAAATAAGGAAAAATGAAATGCCGGAGTATATTTCACAGATAGAGATAATGAGCAGCTGTGTTTGCTAAAACAGAAACTGATGGAGACAGGTCCAAGGGCACGGGAACCCTGTGTGGATTCATGATTTGAACTGAGTGTGTTTGTGCACAGAGACAGACAGTTCCTTCCCCTTGCTGTCCAATGCTGCACAGATCTGGGTTCAGCGCCCAGCAGCGGTGCCTCTGGCTCCTCAGGTATCCTACCAACATAAGTGACAGCACTGCAGATGGGGAAGATGGGATGATTTATGAGCCTCATGGTGTCACAGAGCACTTCTTTTAGACAGAAAAGCACAGGAGAAGAGAACCTGGACCAGATATGCTAGTAAGTAAATAGGCTGCATGTATATATTGTACATAAAGATCACACTTCAACAAACGCACACACACAAAGACAATCGCACACATACGTGGCAACCATGATAGATGCTGGCCTCATCTTGCGTCGGCACTAGAATCGCCAATGGGTAAATTGTCCCCATGGGATGTTTTTCCAATTGTACACAATTGCCAGTTTGCACTATAATGTTTTTCCATTAGCCCTTGAGACGGGTAGGTTTAATGCCACTTCCAGGGGATGACACACTATGTTATGTGAGCTAGGGGAGTTTGAAAGTGAGTCTCAACACTCAATCAAAATATTATCGAAATCGCAATATGGACGAGCGTAATATCCAAATTGCAAGAGCTGCAATTTTTTCATAAATTGTGTGACAATATCCCATTATAAAAGATGCATTGTGGTGCTACAGAGAGGTACTGGCCTACAAATCACTGACTCCATATTCTCTTCTCTAAATTCCCATGCTGTGAAATTGAATGATACTGTGTTTTATAAAAATGACAGTGATGTTCCAAGCAAAATCTAATTCACTCCAGACCAAATGTTTTTGTTCAATACAGGATAGCAGGATCTGGTAGGTATTTGTTTAGGTTTATCATACAAAAAAACCTAAAAGTGATTCTAAAAGTGATTAAAAAGTATGTCTATTGTTAAGGTTACGCTGAGGAACAATGCCAACATTCATTTGTAAAGTTTTGTTCTCAAAAGAAAGGTGTAAAAATCTATTTTCAAGGTTGAATGATTTTTTCTTTTCTGCTTTTGTTATTATTTTTCTGATGGTCCTGGCCTGTTCAGTCCCTACTTAATACATAAGACAGCTGACTTTCTTTATGCCGTCTATACTTTGGATGTGTGATGACTGAGGGGAAAATAGCGGCTGAAGAAGAATAGAATAAGGAACAGAACCTTTGACGTGTGGATTAAGGACACTGGTGAGGAGATTTAAGACAATTTATGGGTGAAAACTGCCACAGCAGGCAGCCCAATCACAACTGTTTATATGCTGGGGGTGATGGTTTGATACGATGACGGGCTGCCACCTGCGATTCTACAAGTCAGCATGTTCCTTTGTCTGTATACAGCCTACCAGTCCTACTTTAGGAGGAGCCCCTGAACACAGCATGAACCTCTCTGTCTGTAACAAGCTGCACTGCCCACGTACGAGCGGTGTTTTTTAGAAAGAATAATATGTTCTATCAGCTCCTGATGTGTGTGTGACAGACATATGTAACTTATGACCCTGAATAGTCCCTCTCAATTATTTGCTCATGTTTATTTCAGATGCATCTCTTTCCCTCAAAGCAGTAGAACCTTTTGTGACTGGACTGTATTCATCATATACAGCTGTGTTATGACTTTTAAAAGCGTAAAAATACGTTCCCATGATTGTGTTGTATTTGATGATGTTGAAATCAGCATTGAAAGTCATGCCAACAGATTAGCCATTGTACCAGGCTGTCAAACCTGGCTTGACAGCCTGGTACAGCCCTGGTATTTGTCCATAAAATAATGAATAAACAACTGCACTTAAAGCCATATTTCAGACAGGATGTGGTGAGTTTAATTTACCAGTTGACTCTTGCAAATGAGATCTTGATCTAATTAAAGAATAAAGAAAAAGAAAGAAAGAAATTAAAAAGCCCAGTGTCGTTGCTCTGATTGGCTGTAGGTCTATCCAATTACATCCAGAGGCCTTTTGCCTGTTGATAATGCCCCTTGAATAATCAAAAATAAGGTGTTAGGTCCCAGGCTAATTCTCCGTTGAGAATTTGCCAGACTGATTCTCTAAACTGAGCAAAAGGGCTAGATGGGATCAAAGCAAGGCTAGACTTCAATTTATTAAGTTTAAATTCATCCATCGTTGCACTTTCCAAAAGACCAAAAGACTTCTGCTACCTGTAATTAATGTAAGTCAAGTGATGGGACCTTTAGACATCTTTTCTGCGATGTCATTTTTCATCTTTTACAGCGGCATATAAAGCAGACCGTTAATTCCTGACAGCCTCGCTGTGATACTGCTCCAACTTACTCCTCGACTCTGCTACCAGTGATGCAACGAGCCATTATGTTAGGTCATGATCACTACAAAAAGGGTTATCCTGAGAGAGTGGAAATCAGTTTCCTGTCCTTGCTTCAAAAACAGCAGAATGATATTGTTTCTTGCCTGTACCTTGAATAAATTCTGCATTTTTAAAACACAATCATACTGTACTTGAACACTTTAGAGACATTTGGAGGCATTTTGTTGCCTGTCTGAGTTCACTGCAAAAATGGGGAAAGTTGCATGATGTCACATAAGGGAGAGGAGACGAGCTACAACAAATTTAGCAATAAGAAATATATGGAAAGCAATGCTGCATAAATTCATGCAGGTTATGACAGATCACAGTCTTTTTATTTCGAACCACAAAGGGACCTGGATCAGATAAGGATAAGGAGAAATGACTGTGATAAGGATGAGGGGTGAATGAGGAGCTTTAACTAATGCAGTTTTCACCGTGCAAACACTGTGTTGTTATGTTTCTATCACACATTACACAGCACCAACAGGAGGAGTGATTGTCTATTACTGGCAAAAGAATAATGAGTAACTCCACACTGTTATGGTGCTGCAGCGGAGGATAGAGAGAGGGAACAATCAGTGAACGTCCAAAACAGACCTCCCTGTGAACAAGATGAAAACAGATGGCGTTGTGTTTCTACCCTTGTGTCTTACTCTCTAAAAGTGAGCAAAGTCAGTAGAAGTGGTTTTAATCCAGCACTGGTACAACCTCACGTCCTCAGCAGCTTCAGGACAGACACTCTGTGGTGAAATATGATTTTATAACGGCAGCATGACCTGAGCAGAAGTGTTTGTCTTTGTGGAAATCTGGTGTCAAAAATAGATTATTAGCAGAGGCATGAAATGTGGAAAAATGTGTGAGGCAGCTGCAGCTGTATATATATATATATATATATATATATATATACTGTACGTATTGTAATGTGATGTAATTGTACGTAGTTTTGAAGTGACACAGTGTTGAAAATTGTAACTTTTCCTGCTTTTTGTCTTTACACTTTGTAAAAAAATATTTTCTGATATTTATATATTATGTGTTTCCATTTAACATCATTCATAAATCCACAAAAACTGGACTTATGTTAGGTCGTGTCTTGAAAAAGTCTAATTATTGAACTTCTGTTGTTAAATTCTTTACCCATTCTGTATTTGTTTCCTTTTCTTTTTTTTTTGGTTATTACCATTTTTTTGTTTGTCTCTGTTGCCCTCTCTATCTGACTTTTATTTAAAGTTACTAATAAAAAATAAATGCAAATAAGTCCACAATATCACAATAAATCCATGTTGGACCCTTTGTTGGAATTGGACAGTATTGTCCTGTACTGTGTGGACCTTCAATCCGCTTTGGACATTTTTTTCTATGAGCTGGTGTTTTGTTTTTGTTTTTCATTTTGTTTTCTGTCTGTTCATGGAGTAGAACCTGTGAATAGTGGACTCATCAGTGATGTCGGTAAATCTGTGGGTTTTCTTTCATATAAAGAAATAAGTAATGTAAAAAAAACCAAAAAAACATGCACCATCCAGAAGTATAGTAGAGATGTAAAAAAAACAAACGAAAAAAACAAACAACCAGCAACATGTAAGTAATGTTTTGTTGTAGTGCAACCTTCCAGAACAGAGCCGCTCTCTCTACTCGCTGGATGGACAGCAGACGGAGGAACAACATGCTCCTCCTGGTTTTACTGTTACAGTGTCTGACCTGAAGAAAACACTGCTCTGAGCACAGCGCAGACTTTCAAATGCAACACAAGCAGCAGTTGTATCAATTATAGATGCTTGCCGACAGCCTCGCAGGTATTAATAGAAAGATACTCCTTCTGATGCTTAATATAGACTGCGTCGGTTCTCTCAAAGTGAGGGCACGGGGAAGGAGAGCAGGACGGATGGGGCTCAGAGGTACAGTACTGCAGCAGAATCCTCATTTAGGTCTCCAACTTGCATGTGTAGAGATGTCAAGTTGTGTAAACCTTTGAAACTCAATTCAATTCATACTTTCACGGAACGGAAACTCTCATGTCTCAAGTGTGACTTGAAGTAAATCCAGAGATGCGGTAGCTGAAAAATGGGGTATAGAAATACATCCTTTTTATCTTTTACAGTTTTTCTTGATTGCTTCAACACCATTACTGGTTGTAAACATCACCATCCACCCACACACTTCCCAGAACTCCGAACATTATCAACCTGTTTCACACATGAATTAGATTTGCTGAAGTTTTGTTTCAAAACTTTAAACACTAAACCTTCATTTATCACAGTCTGCACCATGTGCTGCTTTAGAAACTAACATCACTGAATATCATTAACTCAAGTCATCACAACTCACACACAATTATCACAACACTACGAGTTTCAGGGTAGACAGATTAAAAGAGACGTGGGTCAGTTTGCATGTTTTGGATCCGGAAAAACCTGGAGGTTGAGGAGACACAGGAGAGGAGGTGGAAGAAGAAGAAAGACAGCGCTCCTTATGAGATTCATAGAACTCTAGTCTAGTTGACCGTGTTCTTATCAGCAGAATGAATGTGATTTCTTTCTTTAGGCATAAACAGTTTTTTCACTCAATTTCATTTTACACAAGGTAAAGTATATCTCGGTCGTCCTCAAAGACGGTCCGGATCTGGATCAGGATCTTGATTCTAGTAATTCTTTCAAAGGATTCTTCACCATTGAGATATAGGGCTCTTTATGACATTTCTGATTTGATTTTCCCTGAAATGAAGGCATTTATTGCTCTGATAAAAAAAAAAAGACAATATCTATCAACGCGATCAGTTTCTTGCTAATCCAGAAGAAGATCCAGAACTGAGAGCATATTTTCATTTGTTTTCTAAATCTGCCATATTTGATGGATGGTTTCTTACATCAGTTTTGAAGATAGAAACTTCAGTCTGATAATAGAACTGACACTGAAATCACATCCACTCCACCATGAGGAATTTCAAAACGACTGATGATAGAAACATGACACAACATCCTGGGAGCATGTTTTAAGGCTCAAGGACTTGATTTTTAACGTAGTACCATAGCATATTGTTTTGAATCCCACCAGTGTGTAGTGACTGTTAGCATATTAGTGTTTGCATATTTGATTGCTTTTGTGCGATGTCTGAAGACTGGTTTTGAGTCTGGTTTTTACCTGCTCAGCTACGACGTTTGTGCAGATGAGTGTGTAGTGGATTTGCGTTTAGAGTTTTGGGAATTGGATGTGTCTTAGTGATTGAGAAACCCGTAAAAGCCTACCGATCTACCCTGTGATCATTTATTTTAAAGTCAATACAGCTTGTCTCAGGACAAATGAGCAGAATAAAACATGCAGGTTAAATGAGTGCATCCCCCTCTCGCTCTCTCTCTCTACAAACACACAACACAAAGACAAAATCTGATATGTGTCAGTCAAAGTCAATAAATTAGCAATACAGAAAATTCAAAATTAAAATGGTATGTTAAAACGCCTCCACACCTGAATGAGTAACCGGTACAAGGTGCTTTTTGAAAATGAGAAGTGCAGCACATTGTCTCGCTTGCTGTTGAATCATTTATCAGACTATGACATTTCACTCTGTCCCACTTTCATCAGGTGGACGAAACTTCCATATATGTACACACAGGCAACATTATGAAGGTTATCACTGAAATATAATAGGTTACACATCAGTGTAATGAGTAATGAAATGTAATGTAATTTAGTATATTTGATTATTTTTTTAACAAACTGGACAATAAGACTGAAAACTCCTAAAAGCATACATTTAAACCTTACAACAGTACTCAACACTTTTACTTATTTTGTATTTGTTGTGTGCATTCTTCTTGTGTTTTGACTAAAAATGTGTTTGGTGAAAACACATCGACCTTGACCTTTAGTCTCAATAAACATATGTGTCCAATTTTTACAAAAAAAAATTTCCCTCAAGGTTTTCCTGAGATATTGTGTTTACAAGAGTGAAGCTGATCCATGACCTTTTGGATTTAAACTGTTATCACATCACATTTTTGTGTTAATCTTTCCTCATAATTGCCGTATAAAGTCTAGAGTTTGGGCCAAAAACATGTTTTTTGTGAGGTTACGACGACGTTGACCTGCGACCGCAGAAATCTTTTCAGCTCATCCTTGACTCCAAGTCAAGACAGTTTGTAACAGTTTAAGACTCTGTCAAGATCCCATTGTGTTTTAAACATAATGGAGAGTGACAGACCTTCTTAGAGAGATGGTGGATGCATCTAAAAATGTAAAATTATATAAGTGACATAGAGCTATTGACAAGATGCAGAAAACTGCCAACTTCATCAGTGCATATACAGTTTGTATCTTCAGTAAAAATGTATTGAGTCATATTAATACACACTTTGCAGAATGAGAAAGACCAATTTATGGAATATCATAAATACCCAGCTCCAGTAGTTAGAATTGACTCTTATATACTGTACAAAAAAGCAGACGGTGAACAGAAGTGGGTTATAAAGACACTCCAGTCAGGAAGCCGGTGAACACACACACACACACACACACACACACACACACACACACACACACACACACACACACACACACACACTGACTAAAG